>PVJO010005292.1:0-100136 GCA_004026905.1 Hystrix cristata | reverse complement strand
GGGAAGGAGACGCCCGTCCTCAATCCAAGATGGCTGCCTCGAGGTCACAGGAGTTCAAGGGCACGCAAGAGCTGGCAGTCAGCTGCCCGCTAACTACCCAGGTACCTTCCCCAGAGAGCTTCCACGGTGAGACCGGCAGATACAGGTTAATCCGAAGGTCAGCTAGCTGGTATTTCAGCAGCGCACACAGGTCCAGGCGGGTGCTGGAGTCGAACTCAGAGCTTCCTGCCTGCCAGGCAAGCCCACTACCACCGAGCCTCACCCTCAGCTGAGGACAGCACTTCAGTTTTCGTCTTCATGATGTGTGTGTGGAAAGTGTATTACTGTGTTGTTTTATACTAAGCTGCTTCAAGCCCTTGTTAGCTGCAGAGGGGCAGTGTGAATCACTGCTGAGAAAGGAGGCCAGTCTTTTGGGGGCAGGCCCGTGAGGGACAGGGGAGGAGTCAGTGCTGGAGCCCAGCCAGCCCAGGAAGGGACGCCCCCATCGGGAGAGGGGGTGGGCCTAAGGAGTCTGGTGGCCTCGGGTGGTCTCTAGGGGCAGGTGGGTGGGAGAGCCGAGTGCCGAAATCCCCTCTTCCCACTGGCTGTATTACCGCTGGGTGCCCTTTGGAATACAGGAGGCATAGAGACCCTGTGTCTGCCCTTGAACCTCAGTGTGAGGAGAATGGGCTCTGGAGACACCTCGAATTCACACAAGCTGAGACTTTGATCAACAGGCTTGACCTGTCCATTTCCTTTTCTTCTGTGCGTGCTGGGGATGGAACCCAGGGCCTTTGCACATGCCAGGTCAGTGTGTGATCATGAAGCCACAACCCCCACCCCCCACTCAATTCCTAGCAGTAAAACGGAAATACTAAAAGCTCCCACCTTGGAGGGATGTTAGGTGATGAACATGCAGCATTTCAGACAGTGCCTGGCCAGAGCGTGTGCCCTCTTAGGTGTTATCAACTAGGAAGACCAAAGACAGAAGACAGCCCCCTCCCCAGACGAGCAGCCACTCACCATCACCACAGCAATGGCGATGCCCACGGCACCAATGATGTGGAACTTGTTGTCAAAGACTTCTCTGATGGCCTCGGGGCAGGACTGAGGGAGGCAAAGGAGACCCAGGTCACCTGCGGTCCCATTCTGGGGCAACCACCTTCCTCCTGTCTCACACGGGGGCCCTCATGGTTGGAAAATGGCTGGCTGGGGATGGGTGTGTTCAGGCACAGTGGTGTCCTGCTGCGGGATGGAAGGGGACCCAAGAGGTCGGGGAGCTGGGTCCCTAAACCCTGGGCAAGGCCTGAGGGGGGAAGAGGTTTGCGTCTAGCATCGCCCACCCTCCCGGTGCTGGGGATGGAGCCAGGGCCTCAAGTGCTCTCCACTGAGCAGCCCCCAGCCGCTGGGGCCCAGTTCTGATAGGGCCAAAAGGTCCCTTTGTTACTCTGGATGACTGTGAGCCATTTACTGAGTCTAAAACAACAAGAGCCCAAGACTCAGAGGTGTCTGTGCTGACTGCAGGGTGCTAGGGGACTGTTCCCAACCCGGCCTGACCTTTGTTTTGCTGCCCTTTGAGGAAAGAGGGCCCAGGGCAGGGGAGAAGGGGGGTGGTCTCTCCCAGGCCCTTTCAGCTGGAGGGGTCCTTGTGAGGCACTCAGATGCCCACCCTTCCAGAAGGTTTGATCTGCCTGGACTGACAAGGCAGGGGCACCAGAAGGTTCCTCAGTTTACCTTGACTTTGAGGTTGTTGATAAAGCCTTCGTTGGGGCAGATGTCCGAGATAAACTGCTCTACACCCCCAGCTATGCCGCAGCAGTCCAGCTGCGGAGAAAGCAGGGATGGGGAGACGGCTGAAGAGGCGCCTGGCTGGGGCAGCAAGCCCCTGCCTCAGACCCTGCCGCCCGCCAGGAGGAGGGCCGGTCCGCGCGGGGGCCGCCTACCGCTTTGTGGATGGCCTTCAGCGTTTCTCGCTGGGGCTCGTCCTTGTTTTTCAGCTTGCTGTAAGTGTCGATGTAGAAGTCCTGGACGCCCTTAATTACCTACAGGGGACAGACAAGCAAGGGACAGAGATGGCTTTTCCCCCTACTTCTTCACATTTCGCCTGCTTTTTCCGCCCGCCGTCTTCAAGTCCTCAGCCACCTGTCCCCAGATTCCTGTGCCTGGAAGATGTCACCGAGTAGACGGAAGCCACTAATACTGCCTCTCTCAGGGCCGCTGCGGCCCCTCCACCTCTTCTCTTGTGCCTCTGCTGGTCCCTTCAACCCTACTCAATTCCTTCCCTTTTGCCTGTTCACTAAATGGAATTTCCTCCATCTAAATAACTTAAAAAACATTTTTTCCCTATTCCTGACCTGGCTGGTTCCTCAGGCTTCTATATGTTTTTCTTCATGTAGGTGTGACTCTTGGCAAATTATTAAAATCTTTCTGCACATCCGTTTCCGCATCTGTACGGCAGGGTAACCTGCGCATCTCACTGGTTACTGTGAAGATTTGCACGCTGAGCTGTTAGCACCGAGCCTGGCGCAGGGTGGATGCGGAAGCAGCGTTAGCTGGGGGAGTGAACTGCGGAGGCTAAAGTAAGGTCAAATTAGGGGTGCCGGTCTCCTTGACTCTCACTCAACCCAATTAACAGATCAGCCTCCAGCATTTTTCTTTCATAACTGTTCCTATGGCTAGAGCCTTTGTTGCCTGGATAATTTATTTTCCTCTTAAAACAGGGTTCCTGCCTCCAGCATCTCTTGCCTCTCCCTTCCCTGGTGAACACGACGAGATGGTCCTTCCCAAAGCAGCATGCTGCCAGCGTGGCCCTCGCTGGCCCCGGCGTAACCCTGCCTGGCCCGGAACTCTTCGCTGCCTCCCGTGGAAGTGCACGCTTGGCTGCACTCGGACCCTCCCTCTGTTAGAAGTCTGCGCCACCACCCACCTTCTTCCTGTGATCTCTTCTTGCATTCAGGGACTGGCCAGCGCTCCCTTCTCTACAAAGCCACAAGGGAGTCCCTTCCCTTCGCCACCTTTTCAAATCCTGGAGCACTTCTGGATATAAATTACTTCTATGACACTTGTCAGAAACATTCTTTGCCCACACTAGATGGCAAAGTTCATGGGGGGACCACTGCTTGGGGCTCGCAGGACCCTATATGACATTTGGTATGGCAGATGGCCACAGTGGCACTTGAACATAGAGAAGCAAGGGTGCGCCACCCACAGAAAGCCACAGTTTCCAGAATCCTTTCAAGAGTCGGGGGTGCTGAGGTGTGAGACAGACACACACGCTCTCCCCAGTGGAGAGTCCTGAACATCTGCTGTGTGCCAGCCTCGAGGGTGGCGCAGTACCCACAGAGGGCGCAGTGTCACACTGCCTCGGAGGAGAGCGTTCCAATAGCTGAATGGAGAGTTACGTTCCATGAAAGCCAACCAAAGGGACCGGCCAGTACCTTCGTCACTCCCTGAGCCCCAACTTTCAAACCCAGATCACTGCAGGACCCAGGAGTTCAGGTAGAAAAAACTTACCTCATCCTTGTGTGTAAAGCCCCAGGCGGCCGCAGCTACTTCAATACCAAATATCACCAGGAGGAAGCAAAAGAACTACAAGGCAAAGGAGACTTGTGAGGAGCTGCCCCAGCCAACCAGTCAGAAAAGGCCAGGGGTGCTTGGGAGAAGGAAGAATGAAGCTATGTGGGGACACACAGGGACAGCCCAGAAGCGGAGGGGGACTCACCGTGGGAGGGTGCCCTTCCTGGAGCAGAGCAGGCACAGAGGCCCCGAGCTGCTACTTACAGGGTGTTAGAATCAACAAACAACAAAATAACTCAGAAACTCACTGAGATTTGGGGAAACAAAGGCAATGGATACATTCTATGGAGTTTGGAGAAGACAGTAACAAATTTAAAACAAGAAGGAAAGAAGGTAAAAGTACCTGTGGATTCAAGGAAAAAAAGCAAACGTGGTCCTCGAGAAAGGGAGAAACAAAGTCCTGGCATTTAGCTGCCTAAGGGAAGTGATAAGAATGGTTCCAGAGAGGCAGAGGAGCGGTGCCTTCCACAGGGGACAGGCCTGGGCCACAGAAAGATGGCGGCCGGCTAGGGCCTGGAGGAAGGAACATGGGGAGGATGATAGCTTTGCTACGCAGGCACCTTCTTTACCCTGCCCCGCTGTGCCTGTCCCATAGAGGAGTCTGCGGGAGGAAGGGCAGGGAGTGAGGCCAGGAGTCAGACTGCCCACAGAGAATAAGAAAGGGGTACTCACCAATCCCAGCATGCACTGGGACTCCTGCACAGCTCCACAGCAGCCCAAGAAACCCACCACCATCATGAGGGCCCCCGCGCCAATCAGGATGTAAACTCCTGGAGGAGGAGGAGAGAAGGGAGCACAACGGAGCCATTAGTCTCAGGTCCCAGTTTCTCCTTTTTCCCTGTGTCTCCCACTCTCACCGTCCCACCTCAAGGAAGAAGTACCCTTCCTTCACAGTCCGCTCTGCCTCTGCTCCTGTTCCCAATCACGGCACACTATCGGAGCACACAGGAAGGCTGTGCGCACCCGGATGGCCTCCGTGCTCCAGGAGCCCAGCTCGGCCCGACTCCCCTCGGGGCCACCCTCGTGCCCAGCTGCCAGGCACGCGTGCTTAGGAGCACCCAGGGCCACGCTGGCAAAGGGACAACTACCTTGCTCTAGTGCAAAGGACATACGGTCTGGGTATCAGAAAACCCTCGTTTCCACCCCACCATTACTACCCACAGTGTGACCTTTGGTTAGACATTTTCCCTCTCTGGGCCTCAATTTTCCTACCTAGTAAAATTAAAGACGTTGCTTGTTAGAAAATTTCAAGACATCTCGACAGCATACTAAGGAGATCTTATAGTTGCAATGCAGTTACTCCAGATAAAGGGTGAAAAAGACCTTTCTTGTTAAGAGAAGGGCGAGCAGTTACCCTAGTGCCATTACTAGGGGCTTCAATGGCAGTGGCCAAGGGGGAGGAAGTGGAAGGGCAGTGACTCCTACAACTCTTGTCTGTGCCCAAAATGATGCAAACTCCTGGGACAAGGGACACAGGGGTGTGACCCTGGTCTCATTCATTCCATACTACACCCAGGGAAGGCCCAGAGGGGCTCATCCAGTTATACACACACACACACACGAAGAAGGAGGGTGGTAACAATGCCAAGTCCAAGAACTGTTGGAGAGTTCAGTGATGCAATCCCTCTCACAGCCAATGCCAGTTCGTACGTATCTCAATAACCCAAGAGACAGGTTACAATTATTAATGACCACAGCAATGAATTTCATGCACTTGATGTTCTTTCCATATTGTCTGTTAACTGGGGCCAGAGAGACTTCCTTCCGGGGCTGGAAATGAGGGACAGATGTGCCGCTTCCCCACAAGACACAGCGGGACACAAGATGAGAACTCTCGGCAGGTGACACGGTGACCTCACCTCACAGTGACCTCTGTGCGGGGCCGAGGCTGTGCACTCGTCAGACCTCGTGGTCCACCCACCTGCCGCTGGGATGCACGGGCAGCACGGAGCAGAACACACAGTCGGCATCTGTGCATGTCCCTGCTCCCCACATCTGCCGAGACACCAGGTCACGTGGGGCTGCTGGCAAACCCCGCGTCGCATGAATACGGGCATTGTTCCTGTGCACGCCCAGCCCAGACTGGGCAAGGGGACAAACGCAGATTGTCCCCGAGTCATCCCACAAGGCAGGCAAATGTGGCGGGGCTCAGGCTGGACGTGGGGACTTTTTTTTTGCAGTACAGCCCGATGCATGGGGCCCTGAGGCGGAGGGCCAGCCTTGGGCTGCGCTCGATCCTGATGCGAGGCACAGGACAGCCGGCGTCTCTCCTGTCTCCAGGGACAAGACGGCTCTGTGAGCTCCAGAGCAGGTGCCGCGTAACTGAGGGGCATCAAGAGACAGGGATTTACAAGCACATGAAACACAGCTGGGTGGGAAGGAACACACGGATGTGTTTTCCTCCACGCCCACATCCCAGCACAGAAGCCCGGTGAGCCAGGCAGCGGGGCCGGCAGTAAGCGAGCTGCAATAGGAAAGTGAATATTCTCTTAATGGGCCTGTCGGTTCATATGCAATATTCATTCTTGGGCTCTGCAGAGAAGACTAAAACAAAGGGGCTGCCTGGCTGTCACCCGTTAACTGGCCAGCCGCGGGAGCCCTCTTGGGTGAGGGTGAGGGCAGGCAGCACCCACAGCCGACAAGCTACAGGGTGGGTGGTTGCCCGGAAGCCAGGGCTGCCGCTCATGGGTGCTTGTTTTTCTGAGGTGCTGGGGAGGGGACCCCGGGCCTTGCGCAAACCCCCAGCCTCGGTTCACTTGTCTCCCTTCGGGAAAGCTGCTTCCGGCCCCTCACCCAAGCTGCTTAGCAGAGGCTGGCGATGCTATATGTCAGTGTTCCCCTTTCTAAAGCAAGCGGATGTTAGCTTTCTGTCTGTCTCATGGAAAAAGTCACTCCTCAGCCTTCTCCAGGATTATCATGTTCAATTGCTCAAAGGCTGTTTACTCTGCTTTTTTCCAGCCTGACATTACAGTCCTAAAAAAAAGACTGGAGTGGCAGTAGTGTACCCAGAGTACCCTTTGCACAGAAGCGGGGCGCCAGTGTACAGCGGCGATCGGGGCCCCCAGAGCAGGCTGAAGAGGACCAGCAACCTCCCGTGTGGGCCAGCGCCACCTCAAGAACTGCACTGTGGGAAGGGGGAAAAACTGCCCCTGCCGCCCGCCTCCTTGAGAATACTTGGCACCTTGTAAGGCAGCAGGGGTTCACAGGACCCCAACTCTGCCCCGCGATGGCTCCCTGGGCTCCTCTCCCCCCGGGGTGGCTGTTCTCACTGACCAGCAGCACAGAGCAATTCTGTTTGCTAGACAGTGTCTCTCTCAGAGAGGTGTCTGTGTGTCTGCCATGCCCGTGTCAGGTGGGGAAAACGAGGCACAGAGCCACCAATCCAAGGGTTGCAAGCCACAAGCGAAGGTGGGAAGGCCAGTGTCCTGAGGGCCAGTGCCGCAGGTCCAGAAAATCTCTGGTATGCAGGGGTGTCTCAGGGAAGGCTGGACATTGAGCACCTGCGGCTGGGGCTCCCTAGATCCCCCCCCCTCAGTGGCCATGGTCATGGAGGGCCACCAAGGAGCTAAGAAGAGCTGCTGGCCTGGAACCAAGAGAATGAAGTTCCCCAGACACCCAGGATTACAGATGCTGCTGGCGGGCTGAATCTCCCGGGCCTGAACTGGAGAGAGGGTCCACATGAGGCTGTCGGCGGTCAAGGGCTTGCTATGAACTCGTCCAAATGCCAGGGAGGTTTTTCTCCTGCTTCTCTGCAGACAGAGCCCCGTGCAAGGGACAGAAAACCCCATGATGTCAGGGCGGCAGCCAGTGGGTAACTGGTACTCCCGGCTCCTCAGCTGGGAAAACGGCTACCGGCTCACACAAAAGGCTGGTCTCAGCCCAGTGGGGACAGGGACGCAGACAGTGACGCCTCCCTGGCCCTTCTCCCAGGGACAACGACTGCTCAGTTTCCCGGGCAGGGCCCGGCCAGACCAGGTGGCCGCTCTGCTTGCCGCTGTCCTAGTGTCCCCGGCATCATCCTCTGGTCCCTGGGCTGCAGAAGGAACTGAAAGCCAAGGCTTGTGCCCAGGAAGGGGTCCAGCTGCAGAGGGCCTGTGAGGCTCAGGGCCTCACCCAGGCTGCTGTGTCTCTGGACTGTCTCCCGTCACCCTCCTGTCACTGTGGGAAGGATACTCGCTCCCGAGGGGGCCCCACGACGACCTGCAGGGTCTGAACCCTGCGAGGGTCCTGGCTCCATCTGTGTGCTGGTCACCTTGCTGCCACCATGTACAGCTTTCACACCTGTCACCGGCTGGCGAGGGCCACTGATGTATGTCGGGGCTTCTCTCCCCTGGCCACAACTGGGGAGAAATCAAAAGGCCAAGAGAACCCCATGGTGCTCCCACTGGTGGGGAACATTTGGTCTGTGCGGATGTTTAAAAATTCTTACATACCAATAGTTATTATTTAACCTCTGGGCTTTGCTTTCTTTGTCTCTGACATGAGATTCATTCCACACACAGCTATAAGGAATAAACTCTGTAGCAGTAAGTGAGTGACTCAACAAATGGGCTAGAAACGCCAGTGTCTCCCTCTCGGTCCGTCTCCTTACCAGTGAGATCCTTGTCTCTCACATCTAAAGCCACACAGAATTAGCCAGAATCTGGATAACAAAAAAAGGAGCTGGGCACAGTGGTGTCTGCCTGTAATCTCGCTCCTGCAGGGCTGAGGCGGGAGGTTGCAAACTTAAAAGCCCAGCCTCAGCAATTGAGAGACCTGGTGAGAGCTGGTCTCAAAACAAAATTACAGTTGGGCATGGCAGCCTTAATCCCAGCACTTAGGAGGCTGAGTCAGGAGCACCGCCATGATTTTGAAAACAGCTCCACAGTGAGTTCAAGGCCAGCCTGAACTACATAGTGAGACCCTGTCTCACAAAAAAATTAAAAAACAAACCAAAACAAAACAGGGCTGGGGATGTAGCTCAGTGCCAGATTCTGGGTTTGGCTCCCAAACTGTGACCCACAAAGCAGATTACAGAAGAAGAATGTCTAAAGCAGCACTAGGGAGTATCTCACTTGTAGTGTGCTCGCCGAGCATGTGTGAGGTCCCGGGTGCCACCCCCAGCACCACAAAAACGAAACAAAAAACCCAAACTGGGTGCAGGAACAGCCAGAAGCATTGGAGGGTGGAGGACCCTGCGGAGGGAGAGACGCACGGACCTTGGTCCACAGCGTGGTTCCTGCCGGCGGGCTCGTGGCCAGGCATGTTGGGGGGGAGCAGGCGTCCTCTCTCGGTATACTCTCCTGCTCTCTGGGCAGCGACCCCTCCCGCCCCGCCTCCTGCGCTCGGGGCAGCCGCAGCAAGACACAAAAACGCTTTGTTGCTAAAACAAGTCAGGGCACTGTGGAAACCTGCTCCTAAACACTGTGTGTGTAGATAAAAAGAAAAAAAACTGTGCTTTTCTTTCCCTCACATTCTGACCATAGGGAGCCACACCCCAAAAACTCCCAACCAACAAAAAGTAGGAAAACCAGAAAAATTATCCACAGGGCTCGGACGCTACGCAACCAAACTGTTTTTACAGACCCTCCTCCCTGCCATCCCCAAGGAGGTAAAGAGACGGTCGGAGCTGGCCAGCTGCCACAGTCCTGTCCCCAAGCCTGGGAGACAAACCTCGGCAGACTCTCTCTCCCCAGCTTTTGTAAACATAACTGTGGTGGGTGGGAAGGAAGCAACCAAACTTACACTGTGAGCCTGATGACACGGCAGCCTCATCCTAAAAATAGGGGACTTCTTTTGTTTCTCGCAAATGAAATGGTTCCGACCCCAAACCAGGCCTAAGGCAGAACCACAAAGTCCAGGTTTGCCCAGAGCCCAGGAAGACGCCCCCGAAAGCCTGCCAACTCCCCTCCAGAGAAGCTGACCCAGAGCAAGAGGGACAGAACCACACAAAAAGTGGACGAGGGGCTCCGTGTGGAAGGAAACCTGCCGAGTCTGCCGTGCTCAGAAAAGGCCGACTATGTTAGGGTTGGAGAACATTCTGCTGAAAAGGTTAGGAAACAGCTTAAAGCAAAGCCCGAGGAAGCTACCCAGAACTGCGGTCCCGAGGACCTGACGGCGGCTCTTCTACCCTCTGTTAACTTCTTTTTGGTGGTGCTGGGGATCGAACCCAGGGCTGCGCGCATGCTGGGCTCCTGCTCCACCACTGAGCCACACCCGCAACACCCTTAATTAATCTGACCGCACCCTCCAGGAGGCTGGTCTTCCCCTGGGTCCCAGTTCTCATTCAAATAATGCGAGGAGAGCCACCTGTTTCTTCCTGGCACGGCAGAGCCCCAGGATGAAGATGACCGAATCAGGAGGAGGATGACGCCTCAGAAGCCACCATTAGGGGGACTTGGCCAGAGCCAAGTTCACATCAGAGAACAGTCAAAATGCCAAGCTCTGGCAGCATGAAAAGAAACCACATCAGTCGGACGCCAGCTCAGGGGTACAACTGCACAGAAAAGCTACGTAACTGGAGAGGCACATGACTGGCTCGCCCGGCCGGGTCTTTGCCAGGCCCAATCTCCTGGTCAACAGGGAGTCTCCAGACTTAAAGGAAGCTACAATCACCTGTGTAGAAGCTGGAGTTACTATTAGAGTCCTGCTCGAAGATGCTCTTGGTCTGAGAGTCGAATCGGAGCCATAGTCCAATGGCAAGAACTGCAATCCCGGCAAGCTGCAAGACAAACAAGACACCAGTCAATGCTGCCGCCACGGGCAATGCAGTCCCTAAGTGAAGGGTGAGACCTGACACTTTGAGACCACCCTGCCTCTGCCCTCATCTGATAGTAGCAGAAGCCAGTGGAGTATGTGTGATCAGTCCATGTGCCAGAAATAACAGCAAGCTGGAAATAAGTGTCTACAGATGGGGACGTAGGCAAAAGATGGGTACTAGAGGCCAGGGAATACTATACAGCAGTGAAGAATGATGATAGTTGCCGGCAGTACTATGAGTGCACCTCATGCCAGACAACAGCAAGAGCCACAGGCACTCATGTAATACGATTCCATGCAGGTAGAAATCATTAGACTACACAGGATACACATGTACACACACACCTGTGCGTACAAATGCTAAAGGCTCAAAAAAAGCAAGTACCATTCACAGAGCAAACAGTGACTTCAGATGGAAGGAGGTGTCAATACTCTGGAAAGAACACGTGGCAGTGGCAATATTCTCACTGTGCCCTGGTACCGAACCCCTCCCCGGGCCTTGGGCTCTGTCGCTGAGCTCCATCTATGGCCCCTTGGTATTTTATTTTCTCGAAACTTCAGACCCTCCTGCCTTAGATCTGGGAGTGGAGGAGCGTGCTGCTGTATACACAGAACACACATGTGCACCAGTGAGGGCGCCTGTGACGTCCTTAGACCACACTGCCTGGTGTTGCTTATCTCCATCAGCCCCTTGTCCGCAGGGCGACCCTGGAGTGGCCTGCCGGGCCAGCTGCTGCGGAGGAGCCTCCCGCCCCCTGCCACACCAGCTGAGCCTCACGGGGCAGCATCACAGCCTGCGGTGTGGTGGCCACACCATGTGGACTGGGAGCAGGTGTGGCTGCCAAGCCTCGATGGAGGGCCCCTTATGTCACGGCCCCTCTTTCCTTCCTTCTCTCTCCCACCACATGGCCGTGATTCGGATGCGTTGGGTGGGGACTGGAAATGGTGGTCACCCGGGACCTCTGTCCACAGTGGGCACAACCCAGCCACACGCTGTGGTTCGAGCTGACCAGAGGCGAGTCCTACAACCCGGCTCTGCCATCCCTGGGTTAGAGCTGCTGCCTCAGTTTCCCCATCCTTCCTCGCCTTTTAAGGATGGCTAAAGAAGAAAGAAATTGAGGCTACAGGGATTTTAGGGTGAAATG
Source organism: Hystrix cristata (assembly GCA_004026905.1). NCBI lineage: Eukaryota > Metazoa > Chordata > Mammalia > Rodentia > Hystricidae > Hystrix > Hystrix cristata. The sequence goes on along the minus strand of PVJO010005292.1, from coordinate 88,698 downwards.
ACCTGAGAATATTGCGTTTCAAGACACGGATCAGGTTTTCCTTCCTATTAGGAAGACACACAGGCAAGCGGCCTACGCCCAACACAGCAGAGCATCATTTCCTGGGGGAAAGCAGAGCGCTCTCTCACCCCGGGCTCAGCCTGGAGGCTCCTCCCACTGGGTTCTCCGGACCCCCAGGAGCAGCACTCACGGCAAGGAGGAGGGAGCCTCGCTGTGAGCAGCCACACTAGCTCGTGCTTACCAGGAGCTCCCCCAAGTCCTCTGTCCCCTTGCCAAGTGAAATTACTCGCCACCCCTTATCTGCTAGGAAGACTCCTCAAGTCACCAAGGGAAGAAGAGAGAATCACTCTGCACGACAGCTTCCTGCGGTGGAACCAGGTCTCCCAGGAATGACCCCAGGCTCGGTGGCGACGAGGGGTCCAAGGGAACCTCCGTGGCGGGTCAGCCCCGGAAGGCCAGCTGCTATCCGCCCTCTGCGCACGGGCAGAAGGACGCCCCCCGGCTTGCAGAACCCGACCAGACGGGGAGGAGCCTTTGGGTCTCCCCTCGGCCAAGGCCAGGTGTGGGAGTTGGGGGTCCTGGGCTCCTCCCAACCCAGTGTCATGCTGCCGAGCTGGCAAAGTCATAACGCGATGTGACAAGGAGGACGGAAAAGCAACAGGCTTGAGAGCAATGTGAAAAGCTCCACCAGACCTCAGTCTTTATGCCCAAAAGTCATTATCAGTGGAGGAGGCTTCCAGAGACCCAGGAGGAGGGAGGGCGGGCGTGTGGGACTGGTTCACCTGAATCACGGATGTGTGAGCCTTGGAGCTGACTGGCCGGAAGGGACGTCTTGGAAGCCACCTACTGCCCCATGATGTGACTGGAGAGACTGCTTCAGCTGGCTGGGTTGCCGTGGCCAGGTTGCTGTGGCCGGGCTGCAGTGGCTGATGTGGCAGCCCACAGTGCTCTGGCTGCTGTGCCCAAGAAGCTTGAGTACTGTACTTCCCAGGAAACTTGCTTTTTGGCGTGGCATAGGGGCTCTCACCTCCAGCCACTCCACAATACAGAAACTAAGCAGGAAGGAAGTAACAGCCAGCAAACAGACGGCTGTAGCCTGGAGAAAGGGCACCAAGTCCATTAAGGGGCTCCATGAAACAAGCATGAGGTATGATCAAAATAGATACTATATACACTTAAAAATTTTATTACATTAAAAGATATTGCTGCTAACTACTCTCCAAAATCCTCCCCCTTGATTCGAACACACTCATCCCATCCTTCTTGCCACTCTCTGAAGCAGTTCTGCAAGCCTTCTTTCATGTCTTTACGAGGTGTGATGGAAATATGGCAAACACACTGCTGCTGAGCACCATCCACTGAAAAGGCAGCCTCGTAAAGACATTACAGTGTGTCCTCAGCCACCTTAGTCACCAGATCTGGCACCAGGCAACTTCTGGCTCTTCTCCAAAGTCAAAATGATCATGAGGGGTAAATGTTATGAATCAGTTCAAGACACTGAAGCAACCATGACAACACAATTAAATACATTCACAAAAGAGGACCTCCAGAATTGCTTCAGAGAGCAGAAGGATGGGATGAGTGCGTTCAGAGTGAGGGGGGTGAATGGCAATGCGTCTTTTACTGTAATACATCTTAAAAAATGAAATATAATCCACGGTTTTGGATCACACTTCGTATCTGTCTGTGTCAGCGGGTTCTGCAGATTTAACCAACTTCGGAGGGAAAACGCGTTGACCTGTGACGGCTGTAGCTGTACCAACATGTGTAGACCTCTTTCCTTGTCACCATTCCCTAAACCATCCAGGAAACCAACTGTGCACGGCCTTTACACTGGCTTAGGCTACGGGTGTGTTATATGAAAACGCATCACTTTCTATAAGGGACACAATTATCCTTGGTTTTGGGATCTGTGGCAGGGAGATTATGGCACCCGTTTCCTGTGGCCTCAGAAGGATGCATGTAACAGATGTCCAGGAGGCCAAGCAGTTGATGGTTTCTTCCTGGGTTCATTCACTGATGCGTGGCAGTCACGGTGGCCACAGAATTGCTGCGGCTGCGCCGTCTCTCAGCACAGCACCTGCGCAGGTCTCACACCCACGCTGCACTGCACAATCCCCCGCTCTGGGGGCCCTCGAAAGAGGATGGCAGCCAGTGGGGCCACCGCTTGCAGGCTGGGCCTTGCCCGCAGTCTGCCTGGTGACCTTCTTTGTTTCCAACAGAAGCCAAATGGAAACAGTCTGGTTTTGCTGGTAAAAGCGCCTTTGCCATCTGGCCCCCAAACGGTTCCATCCACTTGATAATGCAGGAAGAAAAAGAATAGCTCTTTCCCCACTGTTCTGTCGGAAATTTCTGTTTCCTCACTCATGCTGTTTTTTTCTTTTTTAGAAGATGATGGGCTACAGGAAAAGATGAGACAAACTAAATCGAGGTCAGCCCATAAAATACTTGGGCCAGTATTTCTCAAAACTGTCACCGAGCAGAGGAGGTTCAGGAGACATCCAGGTGTCTGTGGCATCTGGAACCCTGGTGACAGCCCCGTAAGCCCGCAGTTTAGTTAACAGCAGTGGACCAATGCTGGCTTCTTGGAACGAATCACAGTAACACAAGAGGGTGCAACAGAGGGAAATGCTGGGGCACTGGACGGACTCTATACTGTTTCTGCGACTTTCACTGGAGGCCTAAAACTATTCTAAAGTTTGAAAAAGCAGCAGGACAATGACCAGGTCCTCCCATCTCTCTCCTGCCAGGCCCTGCTGCTTTTTCCTCAGCCCATCTCCTGCCCCTCCTTGTCAGCCATGCTGCTCCACAGCGTCCTGCAGCACCCGTAGTCCTCGCCACTTGTTCAGCCTCACTGGTGGGCCCCCAACAGCAGACACCACTGTACCCTGCCTCTTCCTCTGCTTCGCAGACAGACTCTTCATGTTCCCCCAGGCAGCCCCCTGCATTGTGGTGGCCTCAGCGCCCGCAAGTCCCTCCTCCTGACAAGTCACTCCAGCCACCTCTCCCCAGGCTCCTCAGGAGAGTGCGAGAAGGGAACATTTGTGTCCCGGCTCCCTCTGGTCAGGTGACTTCTCCATCCTCTTTGTATCGTCCCTTCCTAGCCACACCTGGGACAGAAGCATCATTAGCAAATAATTATTCAGTAAGTGAACTTACTCCTCCAATGACAGAGAGCTCTGAAATCTACCTGAAAAGTCCTCTTCTGGGTCCTCTCTCCTTGCACGGACTTTTTTCCCCACCTGGCTTTTCATCCTGATCCATCTTCTAATATCTCACAAGAGTCAGAAACAACAACGAACGATTATTTGCCCAGAGAAAACACGGAGACTAACCCACGAGGGCTGGCTTGGGAGTATGTGGTGGGTGACACAGCGTGCTCGCTCTGTTGGGGTGAATGCTACAGAACATTTAGGGCGAAGCCTTTGAGAAACAGTTTCTGAAAAGTCCAGGCACTGCTGTCCCCATTCTATCTGCACCTCCGCCAATCTGAGAATCCCAGTTAGACAGCGTGTGTGTGTGTGCACGCGCATGCGTGAGGGCTGGGGATGGGTCACAGGGCCCTGTGCACGCCAGGTGAGCATGCTGCCCTTGAGCAGTACCCACAGCCCTCCGGTTTCGGAGTAACATAAAGATAACTGGGCCACAGGAGGCTCCGACCACCTCAGAGGCACGTAGACTGTCCTGCTCCTGCCGCCCGAGGCCCTCCCTGCCGTCTCCTGTCCCCGCTCCTTCCCGATCCTCGCTCCACAAGAATCCGAACGTGCACCTCGCCACAGCCCCCGGCCCCAGGGAAGGCCAGGCCACAGCCCCCGGTCCCAGGGAAGGCCAGGATACCGGGAGTCACACTGGGAGTCACACCACAGGCTCCTTACAGGGACAGGCCCAGAAATCCCACCCTGAAACATGCACCTGGAGCTCAAGGAATCAGCTCTAATTCTGAAGTATCAAAGAAGAAAAAAGAACGAAAATGTCGCAGAGCTCCAGGGCACCCGGCTGCTCTGAGCACCGAGGCAGGCTGGGAAAACGGTGTCAGGTGAGAACCGAGGGGTGAGCGGATGGACAGACACTCTTGAAGCAGGTATGCGGAAACAAGGGGCAGTGACAGGAAGGGCGTGAGGAGGAGGTTTTATGCTGGGGAGGGACACCACACCCATCCCACAGGTGCCAGGTGCCCTGTCAAAGCAAAGCCTTCTGCCAGCAAACAAACCGGGTGGTCCTGGCTCAACAGCCTGCCACACGGCCTCGTCAGCACCCCCGCCCCCACTTAAAGAGCAAGATACTCATCTCGCTTTCCTTAGCCAGCTGTCTTTAAAAGCCCAGACAGCCCAGACAGCTGCTTTTTGGTCTGTAATCTCACACTCAGGAGGCTGAGGCACGAGGATCGCTGTGAGTTCAAAGCCAGCCTGAGCTACACAGCAAGATCCTGTCTCAGAAAACCCAAACTAAGACCACAATAAAAGCCCAGAAAGTAGACAAGAGATCATGCTCTGCTGTTTTCTGTGGTTCCTCTCTGCGGCCTGCTGTGGAGTTGATGTGGCCGCACCTGCCACATGGGGGTGGGTTGAAAGTGGGCAGTGCTGAGAGGTGGGTTGTCTTCTTCCCTACTTCCCATTGTCCTTCTGGAAGGGCCACAGCTATTTCCAGAAGGACAAGTGGCATAACAGAAAGGTAGTGAGCCAGGCGGGAGGCCACAGAGCCGCCGCCTGTCACTTGCACGGCTGCTGTGTGTGGCTGCGTGCCAGAATCACCTGCGATTCCGAGTGTTCCCACATTATTTTACTGTGCACCTCGGCTGAGACTGACTGCCGCAGATGGGTGTAGACTCTGGGTTCCGATTATTCTGGCACTGCCCAAAAGTCCTCATTTATTAAAAAATATGCTGGGTGTAGTGGTGGACAATATCCCAGCTACTTAGGAGGCTGAGGCAGGAGGATCCCAAGTTCAAGGCCAGCCTGGGGGTACAGTTCAGTCATAGAGAACTTGCTGAGCATGGGTGAGGAGGTCCTGGGTCTAATCCTCAGTACTATAAAACGGAAACACTCCTATCCAACCAAAAACAACAAAAAACTCCTATGCCACTTGCCCTTCATTCTGCCCAGGCTGGGTGAGGATTAAATGAGCCAGCGCATACAAAACTGAAAACTAGAGCAAGCCAGATTCTGTAGGGAGAAAATGGTATGACAACCATAATAACAAACCCTGCGAGGGCCAGGAGAGGACACTGGGTAGTTCACGGGCATTCTGGAGACGTCCTCTCTGTGTCCTCTCACTCAGGCTCAGGCAGTCCAGCACACTGGGGTTCTGTGCTCTGTGAGTGCCGGCTGGTGGGGGAAGAAGGATAAATTTACCTACTTCACATCCGCAAACTGCCGTTGGGGGTACGGTCAAGGCCATGTGGACAGGAAAAGGTGAGCCAGACGGCCTATGTCCTTCTGGGGTCCCAGACTGAGCTCTGCAAAGGCAGGGACAGGAAGGAAGGGACTTTTCCTGGGGGTTGGGCAGGAAACAAAATCTTATTTATGTGCATTCTCTGTCTTTTGCAGCACTGGTGATGGGACCCGGGGCCTCTGCACTGAGCTATACCGCCGGGCAGATCTTTGATTGATTTTTTACTTGGAGACAAGGTCTTGCTAAGTCACTAAGTTGCCCAGGCTAACTTGCTATCTTCCTGTCTCAGCCTTGCAGAGTGCTAGGACCACAGGCACTCTTTTTAATGGTGTTGCGGATAGAACCCAGGGCCTTATCCATACCAGGCAAGTACTCTACCTTTGAGCTATACCACCAACTCCCTCCTGACCCCTGCCCTTCTGAGGTGAGGTCTGCCTACGTTGCCCAGGCTGGCCAAGAACTTGTGATACTCCTGCCTCAGCCTTCCAAGTAGCCTCGATTACGAGTGTATTCCACCACGCCTGGGTAAACTCACACTCTTTAGTTCTCTCCTTCAGTAAGATGCACGCTGCCCAGGTTTAGGTTTTGGTTTTGAATGCCCTGGGCTTGGATAACTATAGGCAGTCAGCCACAGACCAAACTCAGAGGATACAAAGGCTCTATTAGCCTTTTCCTGCCCCACCAATATCAGTCAAGCTTTAAGAAAACCACAAAGGTAGAGATAAGGCCCTCCGTGTCCGCATAGGCTTTGACATTTAAAAACAAGTCAGGCAACCTGGACCTGTGGCTCTGGGCCTCACCCATCTCCATGGCAACTTGGCTCGTCAGCCACCGGTGACGAAGGCCAAACCTGGGAGGGGCCCGCTGGGCAGGAGGCTGGGCCACGTGCTGGCAGGAACAAACAGGATCCCAGCGGGAGCCTCCCCAACCCGCTGCTGCACCCTCTTCCCCCACTGCAAATGGAGGCTGGAGCCGCCAGCCCAGGCAGCCAGAGGCACCAAGCGCCGGGCCCACCGTGCGGTTCTGCTGTAGCCAAAGCCAGCTCTACTCCAATCAGCAGCAGAAAGGCCACGGCGTGTTGTCTTCAGGGATCCAAGAGAACTATTAGCTCACGGCAGGATGTAAAGGCATCGATAAGGGCACTAACACGTCTTCCTGGAGGCAAAGTAAAAGCCCTAGTGATCACAGCTCTAGAGGTGGAAGTTTCCTGGGCTCCATTACCCCAGGGCCTGGCCGGCTGGCCCAGCCCAACATCTCCTCCTCTCTCCAGACAACTGTCTGAGCCTCTACCGAGTGGCCATCATCAGATGGTAACGCTGAAATCTGTATCTTCAAAGGCAGCCCAGGAAACCCTTAACTGGTCAGATGTGTGCAGCGGCCCCACCCTAGACCCAGCAGACACTCCAGGGGTGGGCGCGGCCTGGCTATCTGTGTTGGAACAAATCTCCCTGGGGAAGTCTAAGCACACGCAAGCTTGAGGAGTCTAAGGCTCCATCCAGGCCTTCACTTAACCCCTTCAGGAGCCGGAGGGACTGAGGACAGCTTTCCACAGCCCCTGCAGAAAGCCAGGAAGCCTGCAAGGGAGGTGCATGCTTCTCTGAGCCGAGTTCCCGAGTCTGTGAAAGGAGGGTTCACAGCTGCAGGCTGAGGAGGGCGCAAAGTGGACCTTGTCCTTCTCAGGACACCTGGGGAGGGGCCCGCGGTGCCCTGACCAGCACCCTAGCCTCAGGGACTGTGCCCAAATCACCCTGGGGACCACCATATGGTGAAAATGAGCAGCAAGGATGCTGGCAAGAAGGGACAGGAAAGAAAGACACTGGCGGGGTGATTCTCAATGGTCACGCACTTGGATCCTAAATGTTCGCTGTCCATGAAGCTCACGGGCGCCCTGCTCCCATGGGAGCCCCGGTGGGTCTGGGCAGGCAAGAGCCTCCCACTGTCCGGGCAGCGACGGACACTGGTAAAGTTTGGGAAAACCTCTCGCAGGCCGGGCTGCTATTATGGACTCCAGCCTCACACCGCCCCAACTGCTAGGAAAGGTAAATTTCTTTTTAAACAAGGAAACACACAGACAGATGGGCATGGTGGCACATGCTTGTAATTCCAGCTCTCTGGGAGGCTGAGGCAGGACCAGCCTGAGCAACTTAATGACTTGGTGAGAAGCCGTCTCAAAGTACAAAATAAAACTGGGCTAGGGACGTGGCTCAGTGCTACTGGGTTTAACCCCCAGCATCACACAATGAGTACACACAATGACACCACGCAGAGGCTGTGGTCAGCTTGTAGGTTATCTAGTTTCAGGGCTGACTCAACTTCCGGCAGCTTTTTCTGCAATACTCATGCCCAGCGTGCCCTGCGTCCTCACTGCCCAGGTGAGAACGGGAACCCCGAGGGAGGAGGGCAGCCCGGGCATGTTGAGTTGGGCAAAACGCGCTCTGACCTCATGCTCTGACTTGGCGGCAGGGAGCCCTCTACCTTCCCCAGCTTGCTGACTGGATGATTCTGGTTCGGGGTGGAGCCTGTGGGGTAGGGGGGAGGAGGGGGTGGGCCACTGGCTCATCACTTGGGTTTGCGCTCTTGGCCTCTGTTGAGGAGAAGAGGTGGCCCGGGGGTGAAATGCACGCTTCGGGGTCAGCTCTGTCATTTTCTGGACTTGGTGTCCACACAGAAGCAATGGTGCCTTTGGTTCAGCCCCTCTCCTGAGACCAGCTTCTGAGTGTCCAACATGTCAAGAAAGTTCTAGATGAGAGGAATCAACTCCCTTCTGGGAGTAAAGGAGTGAACTGAAAGGGAGGTGCCAGGGCCACCCTTCTTGGTTTGCGCATAAAGATTGCTTTTCTCAATTTTGACAGTGAAGGAATTCGGGAGGCTACTGGGGAGGCCTACCAGGCGTCCTCCTGGGGTGTGGCCAGCAAAACGAGGCCTCCCCAGCTCGGGCCGGGCTTCCACAGACAGACAGAAAGGTAAGGCCTCGGACTCAGGGCCTAAAAGGGACACTGTGGGTACCGTTTCAACTCTGAGGAACCCGGGTGATGCGGCCTCACAGAGGAGAGGGGGGAGTGGGCTCTCCCCCAGGAACCAGGCCTGACAACCGACCACTTTGCACTGAGAAGCCCGGATTCTTTCAGACAATCCTGACATGCTTCTCGCCTTCCACGGGCCGAAGGAAAGTCACTCATCTGCTGCTTCCCCACAGAAATCTCCCCCGCTTCAGCCCCAAGAATGACCTTGGGTCTGAAATGGCCCCTTGCTACTCCATGTTGCTCTTTTATGGCATTTGGGGCAGCAGAGAGCCCACAACAATCAAATAATCCCCGACTAGTCATGATAAAGCCCCGCCTGTGGGGAAGCAGATTTCTGCCTCTCATGGCCATTTAATGCTCTAAATGGTGCCCTTACCACCACCCATGTAATTCAATATAGAAAAAAAAAAAAAGTCAGCTGGGCACAATGAGGCACCCTGGTAATCCCAGTTACTCGGGAGGCTGAAGCAGGAGGAGGCCCGTCAAATTTGAGGCCCGGCAGGATGACGTAGTGAGACCCTGTCTCAGAGTAGAGCAGAAGGGCTGGAGATGTAGTTCAGCTGTAGAGCACTTGCCAGCATGTGTGGAGGCTTGGTCCACTTCCCAGTATAGAAACTTGCCCTCCCCGCACTATAAAAACAAACCCAAGTAAGCTAAAGACCGTGCTAGTGCCTGCACAGCCTGCACGCTGGCCTCGAGGCCTCCCCTTCTGGGGGTGGTAACGACACAGTTGGGGACCCTGAGTGGTCGGGCGAAGGGGGTCTGAGTTATACAGCGGTGCCACCTTCTCACTGTGCCAGGCTTCAGGTAACCGTGTTTCACCCTTCAGGTCCTGGGCTCAGGCCGGTGCAGGCCACGGCACCAGGAGCCAGCCCGAAGGCGCCGGCGGCTTCCCAGGGAGAGACCTCTGCCTCTCCAGGGCGTGGCACGGGATCCCCCAAAGCCTCTTCGTGGCACACCTTCATGGAAGCCAGGCAGCTGCCTGGTCTGAACAAGTTCAAGAGTTGAGAAATTCTCCCTTCCAAGGACAAAGTCAGCAGCATTTAGGTTTAGGTGCCAGAGCCCCTGGGCTGGGGGTGGCGCGCGGTGGCAGTGCCCTGCCTAGGATGTGAGGCCCAAGGTAACCTCTTTCTAAACACAAAATCTCATTTCAAGTTTCCACTGCCTGCTTGCCAGACGCATAGCACACACCAGCCAGCCCATCAATAAATTCCCTTTCTGCTGAAAGCAGGCATTCTGGTCTTAACCAAAATCATCTGATGTGGGGGATTGTTTGGGGATGTTTTGCTTTCGGTTCCAGAATACCACACATTTGTTTTCCATCGTGTGTGCCTCACTGAGATGCCTGCTGACCAGACACACACACTCTCGCTTACACACTTTACACGGGGACTAGCCAGCTCTTGCTCATCCATGGAACCAGTGACCATGTGCGGCTCAGCCCTGGAAGTGGGAGACGTCCCTCGTCCCACAGCTTTCAGGCAGCGCCGTGTGGTATGAGCGCTGGCAGAGTTGGTGAAAGGCCCTCCTGGCACACTCAGCCCAAGGTCCTCCTCCCCCATCCTGAGACTTTCCGAGCCCCAAGCCAGCAAGGGGCGGGGTCTCACCTGTCACCTGCCCTGGCCCTGGGCCACCATCCCCACCCGCATTGCAGTCTCTTCATTACCAGACTTTTCACCCAAACTACTGAATTTTCACGACAGGCCGCCAAATAGCTAATATATTATCTTTCATTTTTTTTAGATGAGAGCACAGAAAGTTAAGTTGCTTGCCCGGGATTCCACTTCAAATAAACAACAGAGTTGAACTCAAAACTGCCTGACTGTGAACCCAAATTCTCAATCATTTTGTTAACTCTAAGTCTTTCTCTCCCTCCTCCTCCAGCCTCTGAGCTACATCCCAACCCTGGAACTGCTGGTCTTTTTGATCTGGTTTTTAATTTTTAATTCCCAAGCCAGAATTTTTTCCTTTTCCTCTTGCTCCCTCCTAACCACATCTGAGCCCATTTCAAAGTGGCATTTCCTACCCCTACTGGCCTCAAAGTGCTGTGCCGCATGTGAGGGAGGGAAGGCACCTGTAATGTCCTTGTGGCTTTGGCGCCCCAAGCCTGGCCTCCTGGGGAGCCACCCCATGGGCAGACCCTAAAACCAGAGCCTCTCTGGCTGCCTCGAGCCCAGGGCTTCGTCATCCACACCCTTCTTCACTGCGGGGCAACTTGGCCCCCTACTTTCCCTCTCATCCTGGCTCTGCTACTGCTAGAGCTGCCCACTGGCCGCTGTGTCACAGACAGGAAGTGGCCCACCAGGGGCCAACGTCCTTTCATTCCCTCCAGCCTGGGATCCAGAGCCTCTGACCTTCTCCCACAGAACCATCCTGCCAGCAACCGGCCCAAGATGGCATGGCACAGGCCTGTGTCACAGCCCTGGATGCAGCTCCTGAGACCCACCTGGGCGTCCTTGCGGCTCCTGCGTCGTGAGGATGCCAGCTTCCTGTCACGAAGGACTAAAGGTCCCTCCCGGCACTGGAAGCGAATCTAATTTCCACTTGCAGGGTGTTTTCTGGGTCTCTAAAGGAAGCTTTATTGGGCTGCTCAGCTCTGGAGTAAGGGCCGCACTTCGGAGTAGTGGAAAGAATGCTCCCAGCTTGGTGGAAACTTGAGTGTCAGTAAGTGACAGACTGACATCCACAGCACAAGCTACAGGGAGGAAGGTGCAGGAAGCCCCTCAGTGGGCAGGGCCGGGTTCTGGGGCACGTTCCTCCCCAGGAGGGGGTTGCCCTGGGAGGCGCAGAGGAACCTTAACAAACCCATCTTATCTACCACACTGTAGCCCCGACCCACACAGGCTGAAAAGAAATGAGAACTATAGGAATCTGTCTAACGTACCTCATGACACTTTTAACCCCAAGTCAAGGACCTGCTCCCGGGGCCTACGCGCGAATCTCGCTGCTTCTCCAGCTGGACGTTCACAGGCGGCCGAGGCCTCCTGATGCTGACACGCTCAGCTCATTCTGGACTCGAAGCTTGGCGGGAGTGGTGGCCCCAGGTCTGAGGTGTTTCCTGGAACCCAGGAAGTACGCAGGGTGGGCTGGGGAGGGCCAGCCACTGTCCTAACAGCCTGCTCCCTGACAACAGTCCCCAAGCCGCTCTACCCAGAGACCTGTGCAGGCCAGGTGCCCTCCCACTGAGCTACACTTCGGCCTGAGGGAGCGTCTTTGGAATCACAGGAACCTGGGCCACTCTCCACATCAGACTGTGGTCCGTCTTAGTCACCCAGTTAACCAGTGCCTGTCGTCTCCTCAGGAGTCTGATCCTCAGCCGCATCCCACGAGGTATGTCCCCTTCCCACAGTGCTCAGAGGCAGGAGGAAAGGATAGAGAAGCCAGGCTGAACCTTCCAGGTGCCATCAGGCGAGACAGAGAAAGAGAGAGCTCTGCTCTTCCGGAACAGACAAGTCGCTGATCTAAGGAAAACCTAACCCAGCAAGCAAAACTTGGCCAGAAGTTCATAAAGCTGGCTTCTTTGTGCGCACCAAAAACACAGAACACTCATTAAATCAAGCCAGAGTCAAAGCCACTCCTTGGGTAATGATTAAGCCTCCATTCAGTGAGGATGGGTGGGGAGGTGGGGGGAACTCCGCCATTACAGGAATTTAGGGCTTCTGAAGCCTTTCCCAAAGTCCCCATTGTTCCTGTGTTGCCCCTAGGCATTAATGAAGCAACCTGTTTCTTAGGGCAGAAAGACAAGAAACAGGGAGAAAAGCCAATAGGGAGAAGGTTCGGGGACTCCAGGAAGGAAGCAAAAAACAAAAACAAAACCACACACACACACACAAAAAAAACACACCCCCAAACCAAAATATAAACAAACAAACAAAAAGAATGATAACATTTTTCTGGAAGCAGATCCTATTGATTTCACCAGATTCCCTAAAAAAGTTAAGGGAATCTACAATGATGGCCTATAGTACTTAAAAACTACTTACAACTAAGTGGTTTTTGTTGAAGGGGGAAGGAAATTACTGGATGGATGTAACTGCTGTAGAACTATCTCATCTGGGGACAGGATATGGTGCTTTCCACAGCTGCATGCCATCACTTGACGGAAAATGAAAATGTCCCTGGACCAGCCTTTTTCCACGAGATGAAGCGGGCAAGGGATCTGCAGTCAGCCCTCCAATACAGAAATTTACAAAATTTACGATTAGCCCTTTTGGTTGCTGGGATTTTCTCAGTTGCAAATGATCTCTCCTGGAAGTCCAGGGCTTGGGTCACGTTAATAATGAGGTCGATCTTCTATATGTTAAGAACTTCAATGAAAAAAAAAAAAAGGGTGTGGGTTCAAAGAAAGTCCCAGAGACCCCACCTGAGCACAGAGGACGGTGGCACGGAAATACGCAGCCTCTTCCAACTTCCGGGATCTTCTTTTCCCAGCTCCACACAGGTCTATTTACAGTGTGCGCCAACCGGCAGCACTAGGGTGGCAGAGCCAGACAAACCCGTGACCTCAGGGCCCTGCTCACTGCTGGACGCACCCAGGCAAAACTATCAGGGTTTATGCTCTATAGAAGAAAATCCAAGGTATTATTAAATTCCAAGCTTGCCACCGATCTCAGATGCCACACCTCCTTATAAAACTGAACTGAAACAGGAAAGCAAACAGAACAAAGTTGGGACACAGCTCTGTGTACAAGAGGGAAGGGTCACACCCCACAGTCCAGAGGAAGGGAAGGCTTGAGAATGCCCAGAAGCACAGGGGAGGAGCATTTCGGGGAGTGAGTGTTCTGCCCCCCCCAATCCCTCAGAACCCCTCCGAACTCGGTCTGAACCAGCAGTCCCTTCCTCGGAGCCCCAGAAAGCAAGGTCTGAAGGTGCTGTGGGCCACTTTGAAAACAGAGAGCATGAGTGAGAGACAGTGTGAGTGTGTGTACAGGAATCTACGATCAGGAGCCCAGATCTCTGTTGCTGGCAACCATTGCAGAGGTGGGGAGAAACCAAAGACGTGGGCAAGGAGAAGTCCTATTTTCCTCAGCCGCACTGGCCTCAGCTCACCTCTGCCCACACCCACCAGCTCCAGTACAAACGGCTGCTTCCTCACTGGCTTGGCACTCCGGGGCGAGCGCAGGCGTAGTGGGAAGCTGGGTCAAGCAACAGCCCAGCTACTTGCTCGGTTCGACTTCCAAGCCAGTTTCTGGGGTTAGGGGAGAAGGGGTTTGGCCACTGTACGCCCCCGACCCTGAATCCTGATGTCTCTGCTTCTCTGCCATGCTGCTTTCTGTTCCCAAGCGCTGCCACCCCAGCTCACAGGCAAAGGCGCAGCAACACGCGAGGCGGCCCGGTGCGTGCGGGAAGAGGTGGAAAGGGAGGCTGCAGTGACTGGGAGCGTGCTCCTGGCTACAGCTGTGGCTTATGTTTCCACACTCTTCTCAGGGGTTTGCTTCCGTCCTCCCCACAGCCCAGACTGCTTTCTACTAGTGAGTGACAAGAGCTGGCGGTGGACGCCGGCCTCCTGCTGAGCCACCGCGCCCGGTGTGTCACTGTGTGCACACAGTCTCTTGCCGTGACCCCCCAGGGATGGGGACTCTGTCCAGAGTTGGTGCTCTGGCCATCAGACCACCACAAATGGCTAAGGCACATGGGCAACGAAGGGAGCACCCCGAAAGGGAAAGCCCCACCGGGATGCAGAGTGAGACGGGCAGAGAAGCCAAGGTGCCCGCGCACAGTCCTGTCCGACTCCGCCTGGGGCTGTGTGGCAAAGTCCGCTGCTGCAGGTGCTGGGGTGAGGTGAGTGTTGTAGACTGAGCTTCAAGGGAACTTGTGAGTTCATTTGCTTACAGGTGAGGAAACTGAGGTCTGGAGCAGCAAAGTGACCTGTCCCAGGTTCCTCAGTAAGCAGAGGACCGAGCTGGATGCACACCCAGGTCCCTGAGTTCCTGCTGAAGTCTCAGCAGCCCCTGTCAGGCCCAGGCGACCCCACGTCTCGGGAAAGAGACCCCCATTTCCATCTGTGAAGAGAGGGTGCGGGTTGAGAGACGTGGGCAGAGGGCAGTGTGGGTAGCGACTCGCACCCTCAAACAGCCAGCAGGCGCAGGATTAGGGGGCCAGACTGGGCCAGAGTCCCGGCCTGGCCTACGTCCGGCTTCCCACTTTACAGCGCGAAATACTTGTGTCCATCACTCTGACACCAGTAAGATGGTTTCCTTCTCAACCTTTTCATCTGGGGGTGGGGAGAGGCAGGAGGTCTGAAGGAAATGCAGAAACAAACCAAAACAGAGCTGGGTAGTTTTGTTCTGGGGATGTGGGAAAACAGACTGATGGCTGGTTTGGTTGTGGGCACCGGACCCCCAAGGAGGGGAGGGTGGGGTGCACAGCCGGGTCGGGGGATGGGGAAGTCCAGCCCCCCACGGCACCCCCTCACCAGGTGCTGGTGGTTCCTGCCTCCCAACCCCTGCTTTGCGAGGCCCACACAAGGATCCCGATGCCAAGTTTATAAACTGCTGGGCTCAAGGGAGAAAGAAGTGATGACATCACAGTAATCCCAGCAGCTCCCTTACATCATAGCTTGTCCCAGAAGATAATTTAATGGCTGGGTGTGGTGGCCTATGTCTCCCATCCCCGTACTCGGGGGAGGCTGAGGCAGGAGGATGGCTGCAATTCTAGCCCACTCTGGGTTACCTAGAGAGTTCAAGGCCAACCCGGAATACAAAATTTAAGATCCTGTCTCAAAAGAAAAGTTTTTCTGGGTGAGTTTCATCTAACCCTTCCTTTCCCACCCAGCTGCCAACCCTGCTGGGTAAAGTAATTTATGTCTGATACTAGTCTGCCACATGACCCTGCTAAGTCATTTAACCTCCTGTGAGGAGTCTGTGAAACAGACACACTATTTCCTGTTTGGGTCTATCATGGGGACTGGGGAGGGCGAAGGACCCTGCAGACTGCAAAAGGCACTGTACAAGCAGACTACAGTACTGCTCTAGCCTGTCATCCTCTAGAGGGTGAGGGCTCTGTCTCAAACTGTGTACCTCCCACCTCCCTTTCTGGGATGGACAGGAGTGCAGAAAGACAGAGGGAGGCACTTCTGTTTCAGGTGGCATCACCAACCACCTACCCAGCAGCACGGAGGCCAGGCAGGGGCACGCCCAGGAGTGGTGCGGCAGGCTGGCAGGGTACTGACAGATTGCAAGCCAGGAGGAAACAGACCAAATGGACACGGGGTGGCCCTGGGGGTCTCCCCTCAGCCTGCTGCACACACTGCAGGGGTAGATGGGGGGACGTAGGCACACTGTGGCAGTCGGTGGGTCCCCCCAGCTCCAAATCTCGGTGTAGTCTGAGCAGACGGCAGAGACTAAGCAATAGACTTGAGAGGCGAGGCTGTGCCAGGGAAAGGGAGGAAAAAAGGGTGCGGCGGGGTGGGGTGCCAAGGCAGGAACCGCCTTCAGACATTCTTTTGTGGTGCCCAGGAGTTGCTGAGTGTAGGAGGCCAGGCCTGGCAGTGGGCTGGCTGTTGGGAACACCACTGGGGTGCGCACCGTGGGCAGGGTCTCCCTACAGCAGATCAGAGATTGGGCAGGGCACTCGGCGCAGCCCTCTGCCAGCACCATCAGCAGTGTGCTGGCGCTGGCGAACCCTGGAAGGGCAGGTCACTCTGTACAGGCTGTGAAACTGTCCCCTACCACCCCTTCGGCGCTGGGGAGAGGGTCAGACCTTAGCTTTGCCAGGAAGGTTGTAGGGACCCCAATGGCCAGGACCAGGAGATATCAATGTATTTTGGTTACCAGCCTTGGGTGGATCGCACTGGTTTCCACGGCCATCTCTCTTGAGCTGGCACCGGCTAGCCTTGCCAAACCCTTTCCTGCTTGCAGAAGGGCAAACACTGCCCATCTGTGTGCAGGAGGACAGAGTCCGGGTGATTCCTGGCTCCTGTCTCTGGGTGGTGCCACAAGGCCGGGCGAGGGAAGAGGTTTAGAGTGGACACTGGCGGTCTGTTGCTTCTCCCAGGCTTCCCACACTCATGGAGGCCGAGGGGACCCGCAGGTGAAGCCCCGCCCGGCCGCTGGGGGGGCCGGCGGGGAGGGGGCCAGGCCGAGCCTGCAAGGCACGGGCACCGGCGAAGCACCTGGTCTTTCCGGAAACGCAGGACTCACCCCAGCAGAGGTGTCGACAGACATCTACCCCCTCCTTCTCCCCTAACTCTCCCAGAGTTCTCCAAAGAAAAGATAGTTATCGCTCTTTAAAAGAAAAAAAGTCAGAACAAGCTAGTCTTTCAGGTGCGGAGGCCGCGGCTCTCCGAGCGGCTCAGAGCCCGAGTCCGGGTGGGAGAGGGGCTCGCCGGGTGGAGGCGCCCGGGCCCTGAGCCCGCCCGCGGCACTCGCTCGGGTCACCGGCCAGGGCCCGCGGTCCCGGGCGAGGGCGCCCCACTTCTCCCCGTCGCCTTCCCCTTTCACACTCCGGACGGCGCCCACGTCGAAGGAGGGCGCCCGGTGCGCGCCCGTCCCGCGCGTGCAGCCGCTCGGCCCCGGGCGCGGCGGGGCGCTCACTCACCCAGAAGATGAAGTTAAACCCGAAGAGCAGGTACTTGATGCACTTGGAGCCTCCTTTGACCGGCATGGTGCGGCTGGACGGGCCTGGCGCGGAGCGGGGAGCGAGCTGGGCGCGCGCAGGGCAGACCGGACCCGCGCTGGGGACGGAGCGGCTGGCGGCTGGGCCGGCCTCGGGCTGCACTTTTAAAAAGTGCCACTCCTTACGGCGGGCGGCGCGCTGCGCATGTGCGCGCAGCCCGCCCCGCCCCGCCCACGCGCCCGAGCTCCGGGCCTCGGCGGCCCCGCCCGCCGTCCTCCTCGCGCCCCGGCCCCCCGGTTCTCCCGCGGGGTTCTGCGCGCCCGCCCGGCCCTGGACTGGGGGAGCCCCTGCCGGGTCGGCCGGCGGAGCGTGGGCTCCTGCCTTGACCTCCGCCTGCAGGGAAGCTGCCCGGCCCGTCTCCGTGGCGGGCGCCTCCCTGCGGATCTTCCCTGGCTGGGCGCGTTTGGCACAGCGTGCGGAGGAGGAGGAATTAGGAGCAGGCCGGGCAGGTGAAGCCGGGGCAGGCTCCTGGAAGTCGTTATCGGAGAGCCATCACCGATAGTTGTATGCAAAGTCTGGGCCGCCCCGAAGCCCGCGCCGCCACTCGCGGTTCGAGGCCCGGGAGGGGAGCGAGGCTCGCAGCCGGGCGCTTGCGCTCCGCAGCGCTGCAGGTGCCAGCCGCGCCGGGCCGGTCTCTCCTGCTGGGAAACCTCCTGCAGCCCCCGTGTCCCATGGTGACCGCAGTTCCTCGTCTCCATGAAGGTGGAGGGCAGGAGACTTACTCTGGGGACTTTCCGCCCTCGCGCGCCCCAACCCCGCCCCTCTCCCCCGGCGCAGCGCCGCAGGTGTGCGCGCCCGGGCCGGGCTGGCCCCTTTCGGTCGGAGTGCGGCTCCTCAGGTGTCCCTCCTGATTGCCACGCCTCGGCGTGCACAGGCCTCGTGACCCCTTTGCCTTTCTTTTCCCAAACGAAGTTTCCTTTAGCCGTCTTCAGTATCGCGAAAGCAAAACGTGCCCGTTACAAAAACAGGAGGAAAGAAAGATGAAGAAACAAAAACTCAAAATTTTGCTCCGCAGAAACAGCCAGTTAGCGCACCCGAGCTCTTATTAGGCGACTTATTATCATCAGGCTTGTCTCATTGATGGAGCGAGTCGTTCAAAACCATTTTTTTTTTTTTGCATAGGTACTTTATTTCATTACGGACAAGAGCGGAAAGTAATGGGTTAGCGAGATCCTGATTAGCTCCCGCAGGAGCGCAGAGGTGGCGGCGGGCGGGCTTCTGGGGACTCTCAGGGGACCAGGGTGGGGAAGAACCGACTACCCCGCGGGGAGCGCGGCCGTCAGGGGACGCGCTGGGCGCAGGCTGCCGCTCGGGGCCCGCGGCTCGCAGGCCCGGGACGTGGCGGACCGCAGTCCGGAAGTGGGAGGCGCCGCCGGAGGATTTGCGCCCGGGCGGCTTTGCGCCTTTCAGGTGCGTCGCTACCTGCCTTGTGGTGCGAGTCGGGGGGCAGGGCAGGAGGAGCAGACAGCTACTTCCAGTCCTCAGAGCTCGGGGGCTTGGAGGGAAGACTGAGATGCCGAATATGGGAGGTGAAATTGGGTAATGTGCAGGAAGCAAGCGGGCTGCGGATGGGGCGGACCCGTTAGGAGACTGTGGAGCAATTCAGGGGAGAGTTGGGGTGGAAAACGGGTTCAAAGGGGACAGGACGGGAACGGGAGGGGAAGTCCGCAGCAGATGCCGAATTGGGGGGCTGCATTCATTGGTCCCTTGGATGTCGCCACGTGTCACGTGAGGTGCGGGGTGTGGAGGGTCAGGCTGGGATGAGAACACTCGTGGAAGATCACGGGTAGAACTGGGGGACCCAGAAACAGGCAGCTAGGTACCAGGCCTTGAATCCTTGCTCAAGTGGAGATGCAGTCTGGGTGCAAGTAGCAGGGCAGGGCCTTCCTCAAATCAGCCTGAGGTCTCCCAGCGCAGGGACACGGTAGTGGCTGCCTTTGGGAGACGAAGTCGGCGGGTAGGGGGAGGAGGAAATTCCAGGCACAAGCAACTGTGTATGGAAGGCACAGACGCTTGAAGCTACAGGTGGAAACGGCAGGTAGGCGCTGAGCTGGGAAGAGAGAGGCAGAGCCGAGCAGAGCAGAGCAGGCAACGCCGCGATCAGCATCCCCAAGGACGGTCTACCTCAGTGTGTGAAGCGCGGTCCACTGTTTTGGGAGAACAGGGCTAAGGAAAAAGGCTTTATCTCTGTAACTCCCACCCCACACGGCACTGGGGGAGGAGCGCAGTAAATATTTCAGGTCACACTGGAAACTACTTCTCAGGGTAACTGAGTCCTGAAGGGCATATGCAGAGGAACTGGAGACATGCTGCCCACTGTTAATGTGACGAACATTATTTACCTGCAGAGGACGGGGGGGGGGCACCTACGGTTCAGAATGACATCGCATCTACTCAGGGATCTTTGTCTTGAGATTCAGGGTGGGGGTCCGAGTTCCAGTTTTGGTTCCAATTCTAATTTAGATTGTACAGGTCCCCGCCAGCCTCAGCCATCTCATCTGGCAAGGAGCATGTTGATAAGGAGGCGAAAAAGTCCCCTCCATTCTAGAACAGCAGGGTGGTGTAATAAGGCTCTGGGCCAGAGTGCGTTTGTTACAGGCAACCAGGAAAGGGGAGATGGAAAGAAATATGGTTTGGGTTAACTGGAAGAGGAAAATCTGGGTAAGCCCTGAGTCAGAGATCACATGGAGACAGCCAGTCCTTCCAGGCTTTGTGCAGCTGGATGGGGAAAACAACCCTCCCACCTAGGGTGGGGTCTGGTTTCTGCAAAAGTCCCAGGGTCCACTTTGGTTCTTGTGCGCCCCCTGGTGATAACATTTGAACACTGGGGGACCAGGCAGGCTGGAGATCAGTCACACCCAACCTTTCTGGGACTGCTTATTTCTCCACTGTGTGTAACAGGGAGGACCCCCAGTCTACAGACCACCAAGGCCTTCTCAGCCACCGTAGCAGCGGCCATCTTGGTTAATCTTCACTTCTAGAATCTTCTTTGCTGCTTCTCTTTCTAAAGCACAGTGCTACTGCCTCACCAGGCCTCTGCGAGCAGCCCAGTATCCTCCTCCCTGGGTTACCCCTGGTAACCTCATCTGAGTGCCTTGTGCGTGACTCACTGGCCTCCACCAGCTTCCTGTATGTGGACACGCATCGATGTACACTCGCTTTGTCTAATTTCTGTTCTCTAGATCTCCCGTCCCTGGCCGGCTCACAATAGGCCTTCTATAAGCATTTGCAGAGTGACCACAAGGACATAGGTCATCGTCTGCTTCCTCCTCTGCTCTCACAGCGCCCCCATGTTTTCTTTGTGAGCTTCCCTCTCTGCAGAGTCAAGTCTCGATGCTCATTCAGTTATGCCCCATTTCTCCCCGGAATGTGTGCACCTGCCACTTTACAGGATGCAGAAGATACTGCAGATGGGATTAAATTAAAGGCTCTTAAGATAGCATGAGGCAGGATAGAAAAAATAAAGATAGAAAGGAGACAAGAGAATCACAATTTTATAACGAGGCTTTTAAGAAGACTGCCCGTCAGGACAAATCTGTTACCCAAGGTTTTCCGTAGCTTTACTCTCTAGGATTGTTTATACTTCTTTTCCAGACCCCTCACACTCCAAATCTCCTAAAGAAACTTTGCATTTGTTTAGTTGCTAAGGTAAAGGGCAGAAACTGACCTTGAGAAGCACAATGGCTTGGACACTGCCCCTCTCTCCTGTAAAATGGGCCAACGTCTTTCCTGAAAAATAGCCCATTATCTTCCTTCCTGTGGGCAGGCCTTGGCATTTCTCCTGTAAACAAAGCCCACACTTTCTATAGGTTCACAAATTCCACAGATTTCCACTCCCCCAAAATCCCTCCCTCCTGACTGTAGCTTGCCTCTTTCTTGAGGGCCTGCACTCTTATTTTTTGAATTCTGCCTAGTATTCCTCTTTATGCCTTTTACTGATGGATGCATCCTGAAAATTCTTTTTCTGCGGTGGAAGTCAGTGCAACCTGCAACCTGCCTGGTGGGCGGGGCGAGTCGAGGGTCCCCATCTGTGCTCTGGGGACCTCCTTGGGCCCTGTCTGGTGATCACAGGGTAATCACAAGGCTTCTTGAGGAGGGAAGGATGAGACGGAAGCAGAGCCCGAGCAACGAGTGAGTGGGCCGTCCCTGCAAGCTGGAAAAGAGGAAGAAACGAAGTGTCCGCACAGCTGCTGTGAGGAACAGCTCGCTGCAGCTTTGCTAACTTGTTCTAGACTTCTGGCCTCCTGAACTGTAAAATAAATATCTGGCATTATTTTAAGCCACTAAATTTGTGGTGATTTGTTACAGGACTGGTAGAAAATGCACACAGTTATAAAAATAAACATCAGGATTAGAAATCATCATCTCTGATGTCCTCCCAGCCTCCAAAGCCCCCTTCTCCTGGGACTTTTCCTCCTCCTTCCCTTAGCTTCACACCTGCTGAGTGAATGTGATTCTTCTTTCCCAGTTTCTCTCACGTTGTGAGAGATGCCACAGGCTGCTGTTCCATTTAAAGAAGAGGAACGAGGTCTAAGGAAAGGTATAGAGAGTGAGTGCCAAAGATCAGACCTCAGATCTTCTGTTTCAGCCCAGCAGCGGTTCCTCCTCTTTCATTTCCTTTTGTCCCCAGCCATCGTGGGGGCCAGATCCTTGAAACTCACCCTCAACCCAGCCTACTCTCCCTTCTGCCTCTGCCATTCACTTGTCCAGTCTGCACATCTTATTGGGCTGATTGTCCTGCACTGTCCGTCATGGTAGGCCACCTTCCGCTGCTCTACTCTTACCCATAAGTTTTTTTGTTTTGAGACGGGATCTAGCTAATTTGTCCAAGCTGGCCTTGAACTCATGATCCTCCTGAGTGCTAAGATTATAGATGTGCATCACTATGCCTAGCCTGGTAACCCATTATTATTATTATTATTATTATTATTATTTTTGGTACTGGGGAATCGAACTCAGGGCCTTGTGCTTGCAAGGCAAGCACTCTAACCACTGAACTAAATCCTCAGCCCCTATTTATTTTTATTGCCTTAAGCACACATACAGTCAGCATGGAAACCCCTTATGTATACTGTGGATTTGCCCAAGATTCCATGGTTGGGCAGATGGAAGGTTACACCTCACATGCCAAAATGAGGCAGGAGATTAGGGTGCAGCAGACTGGCTGGGAAGTGGGCATAGCCTGTTAATGAGAGAATCCAAGATACATGTACAGAGCGGTTCCCAAAACCCTGCACATGACCCCATCAGAGAGTGCTGTCTTCAGCTCCTCTCGTGAGAACTCGAGCAGGTTTTCAGCAGGATGGTCTAGACCTGACATCAGCCTGAGCAGTGGGAGTTACAAAAGGGGACAGTCACCACTGAGCTCCCGCTACTGTGCTCTTTCACAGTCACTTGCGTTCACACTGTGGGCTGAACTTTTCCCCTACTTTTACTTGGCTGAAACTCACTCTTCAGAGTCTGTTTATTTTTCTACCTTTAACGAACCTTTCTACCGTTTGCATTTGTCTTGAGTAATTCTTTGCTCAGGACAGAAAGTGGCTAGAAAGCACCTAGAAAGTACTTCTAGGAGACGCCAGCATCTGAAAACTCAGGCACAAGAGAACACCATTCTGCAAATCCCCTTTGGGTCTCTTACCCTCAGACCTCTGTTCTGTGGCAGCCGCCCTTATCTCCTGCTCCCTGCCCAGCCTCTGCCAGCCCCTGGCCCTTGCCTGCCCTGCCCCGTGGAAGTCTTCGTGGAGCACATTAGCTCTAGCTGGGCATTTCCAGGATTTAATCCCTCTCCTCCTCCCTTGCTCAGCCAAACAGTATTTCTCAAGACCTGTCCTCCTCGGAAGCAAAGGGACAGGGAAGAGTCGTAAGTAACTGGTATTCAATCTCACTTTCTTGCCATGCTCCTGGAGCTTTGCTTTTACTCTTTCCTGCTCATTTTTCCTTCTTGAAAACTTCCCAATGCCCTGACCCAGTTCTACTTCTGAACAATTTTCATAGCATTTACCTATCACTTTCCCACAGAGTGGAGTTTTCTCGGAATGTGTATTGTCATTTATCTGCCTCTTCTAGCGAGATTGTGAACTCTACAAGCATGAGAAGCCCGGTCTGTTACTCTCCGATGCGGCTGCGTGCTTTGAATGGTGCCTGACGCACGGCAGGTGTGCGGTGAATGCTGAGTGAACGAGCGGCCCGATTGTGAGATCAGCATGAAGACCTCCTGGCTCTCAGCTTCTCCGCTCTGTACATTTCTCTTCAGTCTTTTGGGGGGCTGCGTGCATCCCTGGGTTCCCCGCCTTCCCTGACATCCTCCACCACCCGCCCAGGCTGCTCTGCTCCTCCCTCTCTACTTGCTCCTGTGGCAACTTCTTTCTCAGTCATCCTCCTTGAAAGACTTGAAAGATTTGTCCTGACGGATGGTTTCATGTTTCACGATTTTTAAAATAGAAAAAATGTTTTTTTGCGTCTCCCCAGTTTCATTACTAGTTGCCCTTGTGCTCACAGTAGGTCCTTTCCAAATGGACAACTGGCGTGTGCTAGATGCAGTTCCGACTGTTGTGTATAAATCCACGATGCTGCAGATGCCTTATGAGGTTGATGTCTTGTCATCTCTGATTTACAGTTGGGGAGAAGGAGTCAGAGGGAAGTTGATGGACTCAGGAGGTCTGGCTCCTGCTGCTAAGCTGCCTCTGTGCAGGGTGAGTGGAGTCTTACCGTTGACTCTACTTCCTGCCATTTTTGTTTTTGAGACACAGTCTTGCTACATTGCCCGGGCCTCTCCCATCTGCGGGGTCATGTGATGCTTCTGACTCAGCCTCTGCTCACTTTGCCATTTTTGCCCTTCGATTGTGGAGGTAGGTGAACGGGGCTGCAGGTGGCCACCCCAGCAGGTGGTTGTGCCCTCGCGCGCCTCCCAGCAGGCTGACCCTCTGGATTTTAGGCGCTGACACTTGTTGCACTTTGGTCTGGCCTCTGCTGGTGTCTGTCTCTTCTGGGCCTCGCTTTCCACAGCTGCAGAGAGAGATGTATTTCTCCTTAGGAGGTTGCTGAGAACTGCAGGAAACCATCATGAACTTGAAATTAGAAGTCAGAGGTCCCAGCCCCAGTGCATCTCCCTGGGCGCCGTGACAGCCTGGGCAAGTCTCTCTGCTTTTCTGCGATTCCGTTTCTTTGTCCAGATGATGAGCTGAGCAGAAATCCCTACGTCACTGTTGGGAGAGACTCAAACGAGACCCTGAATGTAGACATACTCTGTGAACCGGAAGGGCACTTACAGACTGGACTTCAAATCTGCATCTCAGGGGAAGAGGCAGTGGATGGGGTTGTTGTAAAGTCCCCGAGTCTTTGCATGAGGAGACGACGAACAAGCTCTTTGTCCCCTGAGTGTCCGATGGGTGCCAACCACTGGGCTGCGGCAAAGCAAGGGAGGAATGGGGCCTGGAGGGCTGCGTGGTCTCTGGGGTGAAGCGCACTCAGCTGGACCGATCTTGGAGCAGGGACCAGTGGTGCTGGGAGGTGGGTGTGGGGCTGCCCGGCCCAGCCCTTTGCCCGCCTCCTATTTCCACGTGGCTCAGCCCGAGCTGGCCTAGAGATCTGGCTATCAAAGGGAAACCATGAATCCTGTCTCACTGCTAGTTGTCTTTGTGCCTCATGGGACGTTCGGCTGATGCGACCAGGACTTTAAGCAAGCTCCAAGAAGCACCGGCTTGTCTTCCGAAGCTGTGTCTGGGGTGGGCTGTGTGTGGTGAACACATGCGTGTGTGTAAGTGTGAGACCCGGGGCCTTAGTGGGTGCGGGACTGGGCGGGTGAAATACAGTGAGGGCTAATTTGAAGGTGAGAAGCTGCCGCTGGGCTTGCGAACCACTGCCACGCAGCCATCGCCTGGAGACGGAGAGGTCAGAGCCCATCTCGTGTGCAGCCTCCGTCATATCCTTATGTCCCCAGAGTTCCTCCCTCCTGGCTCTGTGTGTGGTCCTGCTCTTCTGTTCTTTCTCACTAAACTTTTTATTTTGGAATCATTTCAGGATCACAGAAAGGCTGCAAAGATAATGCAGCTTCCTCTGATGTTAACGCAGAATATTAGTCAAACTAGGAAATCAGCATCCATCCGACGCTATTAGACTGCAGATTTCAACTGAATGTCACCAGTTTTTCCTCTAGTGTCCTTGCTCCGTTCCAGAATCCAATCCCAGCTCCACCGTGCACTCAGCACTCTGCATTCTGAGTTCCCCGTGTGCTCCAGGCTGGTTTTCTGTCTCTCTGTCTGGAGAGAGGACTGTCTCTTGGCTGTCCTCTTTGTCTGCATGAACTTTGCTGTTTACACAAACTCCTGACCCTCTTGTCTTGGCCCCTTTCTTGGGCCAGGGGCATTTTGGAGACTCCGTAGGTTTGGGGTTTGGGATATTAATGGACGTCACCGCTTCCACACTGGGATCCCGTTTGGCTTTCCCGTTGGGTTATTGTACACCCCTCTGCATGCAAATGTGATCGAATACTGCATTAGTCAGCCTGGCCCCACCATAGTGAAATGTCCAGGTCTGCTAGCTTTGTAAGGAGAAGATTGCTCTTTAGTCTGAAGTGCTGGAGTCGGCTGATCTGGAGGGCACAGTGCAGGCTCCCTGCCGGGTGGAGGGTCTGTGAATGAGGAGAGCCCAGGGCCAGGCTCAGCTTGATAACAATCCTCTTGTGAGCACTAACCATGGTCCTGTAAGAAACACCTTGGTCTTCTTGCAGGGCCTGCCCTGAGCTGACCTGTGGCCCTCCCGCTTGGCTGGCCACCAGCTCTCGAAGGTTGTCTGGCACTTCCCAGTGCCACTGCCACCCAGGGACCTGGCTTCTAACTAGTGAATCTTTGGGGTCAAAAAAATTGGAGTTGGCTGCGGTAGCATATACCTTTAATTCCAGCACCCAAGAAGGCAGAGGAAGGAGGGTCACAAGTTCAAGTTCTACCTGGGCAATTTAGTGAAAACCTATCTCAAAATTTAAATAAATACATATATAAGGTGGGGATGTAGGTCAGTGGTAGAGCGCCCCTGGGTCAGAAACCCAGTACTGCCAAAAAACAACCCCTCCATCCGAACCACAGCACATACTCCCATACTATTACCTGTGTGCCCCACCCACACTCTGCCATGTTACTCGGGGAATAGGTTGTTTTGTTTTGTTAAAATTGAGGATCACGGGATGGCAGCAGCAGGAACAGGACAAAGGGAAAAAGGAGCAGGAAGAGGAACCTGTAGTGGTAGGCGAAGCTGCTGCCGGTGGGCTTGAGGGTGTGTGAACAGGCTGGCGAACGGGCTGGTGCGTCGGCCCTGCGAGGAGGAAGAGGAACTGTCAATAACGCAGGCGCCTCTGAGACTGGGTGCCTCCCGTCGCGTCTCTGTCACAACCTCCCGGAAGCCTGGGCTCGGGCTGCAGAGCTGCGAGGCTGGCTGTGCGGCAGGGCTCCGAGCTCAGGGAACAGGCTCGTAGGAGGCCTTCACGGGCCAGCATGGGCTTGGGGGCCAGCCCCCCAGAGCTGGAGGTAGCCCTGGGCCGGTCTCTGGTGTCCTTTGTTGTCCAGTCTGGGCGCGCGATATTTCCACACCTGGATCTAGGGGCGTCGTGCCCCTGGATTTGTCTGGGAGCCATTTCCTGTGGTTTCTCCCCACCCTGTGCTGACTGCAGCATCCTCGGCTTTGGGATTTTACTGCCTGCTCTGGATTACCTGAGGTCGCTGGCAACCCTGCCACTTTCCCACCTTCCCTCCGCCAAGCAGGCCAGGAAACCAGAATGCCGGGCCCTGGACTCCAGGACTCTGCTACCACCTGCAGTTTCGACGGGTTCCCGAGGAACCCCCCACCCCATCTCCGGAGTTCTGGCTGCTGCAGGTCAACTCTCCCTTCAACATTAGATTTGTATTTGCTTCTAAGTCTAATTTTTAAATAGCACATTCATTTGCATAATTGACAAATAAAGATATTAAAAGAGTAGAGAGGGTAATGTGTCCCTCCTGGAAACTTAATCTATAAGGCAGATTCAGGAATCATATTAACCAAGTGCAAATGTGTGGGCCTTATTTGAATCCTGACCTGGACAGACCAATTGTTAAAACAGAAGTTTTGCCAGCCATCGTAGCTCCTACCTGTACTCTGAGCTACTCAGGAGGCTGAGGCAGGAGGATTGCAAGTTTGAGCCCTGTCTGGGTAACTTATTGTGATCTTGTCTCAAAATGTAAAGGACTGTGGTATAGCTCAGCGGTATAATGCCCCTGGGTTTGATCCCCAGTACTGCAAAACAAAACAGACAGACATATAAACAAATGAAACTCAGGCATACAATTAGGGGAAATTCACATATAGAGTAAACATTAGCTGTTATTAAGGAATATTGACAATTGTATCGTGTGTGAGGATCACACTGTGGTCATGTTTTTGAGGAAAAACTGTCTTAGACGAACTGAAATTCTGGAATTCATCGTATCTATCTGTGGATAGAGCCATATGATCATTGAAATTTGCTTTCCATTTTCCAGCCCCTTCCCAAAAAGTAGTGAGAGAAAATGAAATAAGAAGGGCAAAATGGTCAATGCCGGGTGATGAGTATGTGGGACCCACTGTACTAGTTTTTCTACCTTTGTGTGTGTTTAAGCACCTCCATTAAAAAAAAAAAAACTCTATCCAATTTTGAACCTTATCGGTGTAGCCCTCTCCCAATAACTAATGGTGTTTTTATGTATCCTTCTTTACACAAATATATATGATTGAAAAAGTGAGCCTTCAAATTAATTTATTACGGTAAAAGACACATTGTCGGGGATCCCTCTCAAAACCCTCCCCCTCGCTTCAAGCACACTTGGCCCACTGTTCTTGCCACTTTCTGAAGCAGTTCTGGAGTCTTCTTTCCTGAGTGTCTCTCCAAGCTGTGATGGAAGATGTGGTGAATGCTGCCTGAGTGCCGAGTGCTGTCCTGCGGAAAGGCAGCTCCTAGAATCAGGATCTGTGCCGCCTGCGTGGAGGGCGGTGTGACAGAGGGTTGGAGGGACAAGGCAGCGGTGGCTTTGCGGACAGAGGGAGGGACCACCGCCCAGGGAGCTGTAGTCTCTAGGAGCAGGAGACGCGGAGGAAGCAGGTTCCCTACGGCATCCAGGAGGACGTCGCCTGCCACACCTGATCTTGACCCCTCGACGGCCACATGACAGACTTCTGACCTGCCTAAGTGTGAAATGCATCATAAGTGTGTGAGCCACACCTCTGACAATTCACCACGGCAATGATAGACATCTATTACATTCTATCTCAGAGATATTTCCACTTTGCTATGGAGACTGCGGAAGTCTTAGTTCCTCATGGTTATACTCGAGATCGGGAGTCCTGCAGGTCTGGGCTGGAGGCCAGACCTGGCCAAATTACTAGTGTGATTCTGGGCAACTTGTGTCACCCTTCCGAGTCTCCTCATCTGCAAAATAATAACGCAAATAACAAGAACCCCCGGTTTATAAGGCTGCTCTAAGGTTCAGTCACAATGCACACTAAATGTTCAGCATAGCACCTGGCACATAGTAAATGCTCTAGAAAAGAAAGCCGGCTATGAATACCGTTCTGACTGGGATTATAATTATTATAACCAGGAGCTTTCTGGGAGTTCTCCGGGTCTCATTGCCCTCTCTTCTGACTCTGTATACACCGGGGAGGCCTCCCATAAGCCCCAGCTTGTGTCTTGTGTGCTCAATTCCTTTTGTGTGTGACCCCATTCCCCTGGGCCCTCTGTGTTTTGGATGGTGTTTAGGATGACAGCCGCTGGACCAGCTGTGAGTGGGCAGCTTCCAGGGCGAGGCCGGTTCTGCTATCCCTCACTCTTTCTGGAAGGGAGCGGTGGAGAACTTGGGCCCCTCCCGAGGCTCCAGCAAGCCGCCTTTTCTGGGGTTGGCCCCTTCTCAGAGGCCCGTCTACAGTTGGGTGGTGCTGGCTCTCAGAAAGTTGTCCCCCCTCCCTGGAGCCCCACTGTGTCCTGCCCTCTGGGGCCACACATGATTCGTCACTGTCTGGGGCCAGAGATGTGGGGGCTGACCCAGCTCTGCCATTTCCTTGCTGGGTGGCTCCAGTGTACAAGAGTTTGCTTTCTTTCTTTCTTTCTTTTTTTTTTTTACTTTTTTTATTGTCCTTTTGAGACAGGATCTCCCTAAATTGATAAGTTGCCCAGGCTGGGCTTGAAATTTGTGATCTTCCTGCCTCAGCCTCTGAAGAGTGTTGGGATTAGAGGACTGTGTACCACACATGAGTCTTTTTGAACCTTGTTTTCATAATCTGTTAAAAAGAAAGGAAAATGCTTACCTTTCAGGGTCATGGTGGAAAGCGTCCCACACACAGCCCCGAGAAAGCCACACCCCTCCCTGACCGCCCCAGGCCACTCCCTGGGTTCCTGAGCCCCTTGGCGAGGAGGCTGGCGGCTGTCCCATCTCCCTAGAGCTGTGGACGCAGACCCAGGCTGGTCTCTGCAGCCGGCAGGCCTGAGCTGCGCAGAATCTTCGCTGTGGGTCCTTCCGCCAAGGCCTGGCCTCCCCTCCTGGTGCCTGGTGGGAACGCGAGCCTTCCTCTTCCCACCACACAACCCCCACAGTCACTAATGCTTTTGCCGGGACAGAAATACCACCTTATTTTTAGCTCTGGCCCTGGCCCCGGCCCATCGCATGGCACCATGTAGCACGAACCTGGGCAAATCTGTGGGTTGTTTTCCCAGTCCTCAGAGCCACAGGAATGCGCCCAGTCCACATTTTCATGGGCTCTGCCCGCGTTTCTCTCCCCCGTCACTCGGCCTGCCTCTGAGACTCATGTGTGCAGCCTGTACACATCTGTTTCTGCCACAAAAACTCTCCAAAGGGTCTCCCTGCCTCTTCCCCGAGAGGGAAGGAGCTGTCCCAGGGAACTAGACTGGGCACAGGGGAAGATGGTGGCCGGGTGGGAGACACTATTTGCTTCTGGGCTTGAGTCCACACACACACACACACACACACACACACACACACGCACACGTCTTGCCTTCAGTGGCCCCAGGGTCAGCTATGGGATCCTCTGCCGGCTTTCTGAGGTAAAAACAGTGGGTAACCTAGAGATCACCACAGTTTCCCTCTCAGTTTAAACTTATATTAGAGGAACAAACCAAACACTGTCCTAAACCAACCCTGGTAGAGAAAACCGGGTTTGTTTCCCCAGGCCTGGCTGGGCGGCCGCGTCTCTCACTAGCCCTGCTCGGCTCCAGGAGTCTCTGGCGTGAATCCCTCTGTCCACAGAGCTCCCTCTGGAGATTGCTCCCCTCCTGGTCCTGGGCCTGAGTTCCCGGGGCACGGCACATTTCGCTCTCATCCCTCTTTTTATCTCCAGTGCGTCAGGGTAAAGCCCAGATTCCTCAGGGCCTGCAGAGCCAGCACCTCCTCGCGTGCTTCGCCTGCCTCTCTCTCCCAGCACACTTGCTCTGCACTTGGGATGCCTGTGTGGCCGGGCACCTGCCGTCCTCAGCCTGGTCTGCTCCTTCCCTTCCCGGGCCACTGCCAGAGGCATCTTCTCCAGCGTGACACCAGTGCCCCAGGCAGTCACTCGCTGCTGTCCCTTGGCTTTGTTACCTCCTGGTGCGCTGTGCTTGGTTGTGGTTTTGGTGAGCCTCCTTCCAGTCGGCTGGACGCCCTGAGGGGCGGATTTCCTTGCGTTTACTCCACGTCTCCCGTGTTTACTTGGGAAGCTAGCGCCAGGCCAGTCGTGTGGGTGGAAGAGTGACTTGAGGGAAGCCCTGGGCCTGGCAGCTGCGCCTGGCGAGTGGGTGTGGACAGGGAGGGGGAGTCACGGCCGGGAAGGTGTCCCAGGGACCCAGTTCCTGTGACGAGTGCAGGGGCTGAGGGTTGGCAGAGTGAGATCTTGCTCCAGTGCCCCCGGGCAGCCTCCAGCG
The DNA here is from genome assembly GCA_004026905.1 of Hystrix cristata. Lineage (NCBI taxonomy): Eukaryota > Metazoa > Chordata > Mammalia > Rodentia > Hystricidae > Hystrix > Hystrix cristata. Next base: position 57,756 of record PVJO010005292.1, on the reverse strand, counting down.
TGCCTGTCAGGGAGGAGCCGTGTGCCCCAGATTTCATATTGAGGTTCTACCCCCAGCGCCACTGACTAGAAACTCAGCTGAACACAGGCTTTTTGAAGTTGTAATTGGTTAGATTAAAATGAGGTTGCGCGGGAGCAGGGAAGGCCTCTAATCCCATATGATCGGTGTTCTTATGAAACGAAACCAAGGGGCTGGGGTTTTAGCTCAGTGGCAGCGTGTGCCTGGCAAGCACAAGGCCCCGAGTTTGAGCCCCAGAGCTCCCTCCCTCCAAAAAAGTTCAAGTGACAGGGCCGAAAATGGAAGAATCGTGCTAAGTAAAACAAAGCCAGATGGCAAAAGGACAAATATTATGATTCTACTTCTGAGGGACCTAGAAGAGTCAAATTCATAAAAACAGAAAACGAAAGAGTGGCTACTTGGGGCGAGGGTGAGGAAGGGCTGAGAGATGACGGCTGGAGTGCAGGCTGGCGTGGTGGAAAAGCTCTGCAGATGGCGTTGAGTGTCCCTGTAAGTGTACTTCATGCCACTGGTCTATGTAATTAAAAATGGTTAAATGATAGATGTTTTCCTCTCTTTTTCTTTTTGGAAGTACTGGGGATTGAACCCAGGGCCTTTGCAGTGAGTTACATTCCTACTTTGTTTGTTTGTTTCATCTGTCCATGTATCTATCTATCTATCCATCCATCTATCTGCAGTCCTGAGGATTGAACCCCGGCCCTTCACACTGGGGTACGTCCCCAGCCCTTTCGTGTTCTGAGACAAAGTATTAGTAAGTCACTGTATTGCCCATCCTGGGTTCCACTTTGTGATCCTCTTGCCTCAGCCTAGGATGACAGGTGTGTGCCACTACACTTGGCATCTTTTTATTTTTTATTTTGAGACAGGATCTAAGTTGCCCAGCCTGGGCTTGAACTTGCAATCCTCCTGCCTTTTTTTGGGGGGGGGTGCTGGGGATTGAACTCAGGGCCTTGTGCTTGCTGGGCAAGCGCTCTAACCACTGAGCTAAATCCCCGGCCCTCCTGCTTTTTTTTTTTAATATATATTTTAAAATACAAACACACATGCCCCGTGCGCATACACAAACAGCGTGGAAGAGGAAGCGTCTGCCAAGGGAAGACGCCGTGAGGATTCAGGGAGATGGCCCAGCAGCCTCCGGCAGCCAGGAGCGGGAGCGGATTCTCCCCTGAAGCCCTCGGGACAGACTGACGCTGCCCACACCTTGCTGTCTGGCTTCCGGCCCTCAGGACTGTGTGGCAAGGGATTCCTGTGGAAACCACCCGTCGGGGGTGGTTTGTTACCATAGCCTCAGAAAAGGAACCCAAAGCCCGCCTGTGGCCCGCTAGAGCCTCCTGGCCAGGCCCCCTGGTTTCTGGCCTTCAGATGGGGTGGGAGGAGAGCTGCTTGCCCGGTCCAGCTCTGCTTTGGGCTTTCTTTGCTCTGCTTGTTGTCTGCTGCGCTCGTCTGCCTTGCCGCCTTCCCTTCCCTTCTTCCTGCTGCCCATCACCCTGACTGCTGCCTGTTTGACTCTTGTCTCTCCCACTAGACTGTAAGTCCAGGCAGTGGGTATGTTACCTTGTCATCAGGCCTGGGCACGTGGGGCATTAGACACGATCTTTTTTTCAGTGCTAGGGACTGAACCCAGGGGCTTTGCACTGAGCCACAGCCCCAACCCCTTTTTAAAATTTTTTATTTTGAGACAGGCTCTTGTTAAGTTGTCAGGCTAGATTTGAACCTGGGATCATTCTGCCTCAGCCTCAAAGAATGCTGCCTCTGCTACCATGGCTGGCTGGTCAGAGATGCTTTGACAAAAGGTGCTCAGGTAAGCGGGGGGAGCAGCACCCTCCCCGCGTGACATGCCAGCGGTCGGGGCAACAGTGTGGCTTCTTCGGAACAGGGGGCTCCACTGCAGAAAGTCTGGATGGGCTGCCTCGGGCGACCCCAGGGCCACGGGTCGGCACAGGGCCTGGGGTCCAGCCTTTCCCTCGGGCCCCGGGACTCAGACCTGGCCTTTGCCCCGTGACAGAAGAAGAGGAGGAAGGCTTCCATGCCATGTGAGGTAGAACCTGGAACTGGACCGGGGGAGGCCAGATCCAGCATGGTACGTGGTGAGCTCAGCAACCATGGCGGATGCTTCAATCTGAACAGTTTCTTAGGGTAAAAGACATTGCTATTAATCCCCCTCGAGATACTCCAAATACTCTCTTGCTTGGATCACACTTACTCTGTGGTTCCGGGCAATGTGTCTATTACCATAACAGGTTTTTAAAAACGTTTTAACCTTAGCTGTATTTTTCGGTCACCTCTTGGGCATGTGATAGACCCATTCCTGGACTTCAGGAAGCTCACAGTCTGGACAGACGGGCACATGGGTAAATAGAGCCAAGAGAAGGTCACGGTTGCTGTGACCTGTGGCAGCTATGGGAACAGAGGCGATGCTCTGAGGATGGGGCTTAGTGAAGGCTGCATGAAGGTGGGGGGCATCAGGGAAGGGCCTTGACGGATGAATAGGAGTTTGACAGAAGAAGCTGGGGAGATGGGGAATGGGGAAAGCATGATGGAAGCAGAGGGACTAGCACCAGGTGTGGGGAGAAGTTGGGCAAAGGCCGCGCAGGTCTAGGGTGACGGGACCTGGGCCTGCCCATGGTGGGAGGTGACTAATGAGCATGGGTCACAGGGAGATGAAGCACCTGATGTCCTGGCCAGAACTGGGCTTGCTCCTGAGCCCTTTTCCGTTCGTCCCTCTCCTCCTGCCCATCCATCCTACCCTCTGCGGACCTCCTCTGGAGGCCACTCGGTGGGCTCCCTGGCCCGCGGTCGGAGGGCAGGAGGAGAGAGGTGGAACAGGACTCCCTCGCCGCCTTGCCACCTTGATGGCAGAGCTGGGTCCCTCTGTGGCCGCTCCCCTGGCCTGGCTCTGGCTGTCTCTGGCCCTGCTCAGCCCACTGCAGGCGCAGGGGAAAAGGCTTCCAGCTGTGACTGTGCCGTCCCTGTGTCCCTGTCGGTCCCCTCGACCCTGCCCGCCTGCTCAGCTCTCCTCCATCGCACTGTCTTTAGCCGGGCCCCGCAGCCTTTTTGGGGTTCACACTGGAACCCTGCCCGACGAAGGAGTGTGGTGTGGTCGGCGCTGGGCAGGGACGAGGCTCCTGGACAAGGTGGAGGACAGCGTGGGGTCCCTCACAGACAGGGCGAAACCCGAAGGTCCAGGCGAGGGGCGAAGGGTCGGAGCTCCCACTGCCCAGCGTGGAGACTCGGTGGGGGGGCGTGTCGGGTGGCAGCAGAGGGAAGGACAGACAGAAAGCGTCTGTCTACAGTGGAGGCAAACACACCATCAAGTCTCACGTTTTCGGCTCGGATTCAGGCCCGGGGCGTTTTCCTCAGTCTCGCCTGTCTTGGTGTGTTTGTGGCCCCTTTCTTCCACGCCAGGAATTTCAGTTCTGAAGCACACGGGGCGAGGGCGTTAGACTGAGAAGGTAAGTGCAGAATCCCCAAACTGTGATGCTTCGAGTTACGATTTGTGCCCCCGCAATAGCGCGCAGGCGACAGGCGCTCAGTAGCAGCCACGCCAGCATTCTGAACTTTGGCTTTCTGCGTCTGGTGGCACACGGCCGGCACCGTCTCCAGAGGCCGCAGAGGTGGTGGCGGTCGGAGGCTGCGTGCCCCGCGCCGCCGACACGCAGACTTCAGGGCAGCAAGTGCGAATGCGTCGTCTGCGTGTGCTGTTTGCAGAACGTGAGGGTTGTGGCGCTTCCGCGGCTCCTTCCACATCATCCGTAGAATAGTGTGAACACGCCCGCCGTGAGGGAAGGTGAGAGAAAGAAGGGCGGCTGGTGGTGACGCTGTCTAGTTGCTGCTGTTGTACTGCTCACTCCCCCAGGGCAGGGACTGTGTGGTTCTGTTCCTGTTCAAATATGCCGGGAGACTGCTGCTGTGCACAAAGCAGGTGCTCAGTAAAACACAGGCACCATAACTCCTACAAAGCAGATCGCTTCTCACGCACACTCTCTTCTTTTATTCTCATATTCACTCCTTTCACATCACAGGGGAGGAGAAAGGAGGTCACAGAGAGGAGAAGGATCCGGCCGAGGGCCGGGGGCACAGGCATCCCATCCCCCTCACACTGAATCTAACAATCAAAGTCCATTCCTCCAAGATGCCAAAAACTAGAAAGGAAGCCAGGCACGGTGGTAGTGCATGCCTGTAATCCCAGTACTCGGGAGGCTGAGGCTGGATGATTGCTGTGAGTTTGAGGTAAGCCTGGGCTACATAGTGAATTCAAAACCAGCCTGAACTACATCCTGAACTATATAATGAGACCCTGTCTCAAAAAACCAAGACAGAAATCTGAATACCAGTGAAAGAATCTTGCTTCACTGTTCGCCTCAGTTTGCTGCTGGTATAAACATTTGACTCCCTGATGTCTATGTTATATAAGAGCCATATGTAATGTACTGTAACAGAGGAGCTTCTTGTCCCTTGTCTTTTAATTAAAAGAAATTCCAACTAATTAAAAAAAAAAACAAAAAACAAGACAGAGCTGGGTGTGGTGGCATGGCCCTGTAATCCCAGCACTCGGGACGCTGAGGCAGGATAATCTCTGTGAGATGGAGGCCAGTCCAGGCTATATAGTGAGTTCAAGGTCCGCCTGGACTATGTAGTGAGATGCTGTCTCAAAAACCAACCAACCAACCAAAGAAAAACAGTGGTGGGCTTGCAGAGGGAGAGAGAGAGAGACTGAATGGGGAGTCTGATCCAAGGCTAGCCTTGTTACTAACCTGCCGGATCCTTTGCACAAATCAAATCAGCCCTCTACGCCTGAGACCTCAGTTTCCACCTTCTAAGTATCAGTGGTTCCATATACAAGTAAATTATTTTTAGTCCTAGGGATAGTGCTCAGGGCCTCACACATGCTAGGTAAGTGCTCTATCACTGAACTATACCCCCAGCCTTTTTTGTTTTTATTTCAAGACAAAGTTTTGCTAAATTGCCAGGACTGACCTCAAATTCGCCTCCTCCTGCCTCAGCCTCCTGGGTAGCTGGAATTACAGGTGCCTACCCGCATGCTCAGCAGCTCATATAGAAGTAATCAGCACGCACAAGAGGCCTTACAGGTGTGTTTGCTGCGTCCTTGCTCAGCCGCAGGGCGCCTTGCCCCTCCTGTTTGCGGGGTGCTGGGTGTGTCGCAGACATTGGGGCTCCCTGGGTGCCTGCGCTTGCCTGATTGCTTCGATGTCCCAGCTGTGAGAGCCTCTGGGCAGATGGTGTTTTTCCTGGTGACCAAGGAGGAAACAGGTGGAAAAGAGGAGCAGCTTGCTCGGGGACAACTGGCCGACAGAGACCGGGCTGGGGCGCACACCCAAGCTTCGTGACATCCAGTTCCGACCAACGGCTAGGCCTCAGCTGCCCTGTCAGGAAGCCAGCACCCACCAGGGGCTGCTTACTGACCGTGCCAGGCCTGGAAGGGACCCTGCCTGCCCCTAGGCCTTGCTGGCCTGTCCACTCTGTGATGGCCTTGCGGTGGCCCGGCTGCTGGGGGCGCTGGACGCTTAGGGTACCCAGCACTTTTTTTGAGGGGAGTGGTGTGTCCTGTGTTCACGGGGAGGCGAGGCTGCTTCAGCAAGGTTTGGTGACCAGCCCCACTGGGCAGCAGCCAGGGGAGGCTGCAGACTCTCTGTCTGTCCTGGGCCGCAAACAGCCTTCCGGGCATTGTGCTCCGGGTGTGACCCAGTCACAAACACAGGGGCCAGGATGCCTTTGTAGTAACACAGCAGCACCCTGTACTTCCTGTCCATTCCTCGGAGGCTCCTGAGTCCAGGTACTTCCGGGACCGACTCCCTGGCCCTCCTGCTGCTCCCCAGCCTCTGGGGGGACGCCCATAGCTTGGCCAGGAAGAGTGGCCTGAGCCCGGACAGCCTCTGTCTTGGTCAGCTCATGAGCTGGGATCGAGCCGCATGGTGAATGTTTAAATACAAATTTATTATGCTTAAGACCCACAGTGCCATCAACCCCTCAAAATCCTCAGCCTTACCTCAAGCATACTTACCTGCTGTTCCTGCCACTCTCCGGAGCAGCTCTGGAGTCCTCTTCCAGGAGTGTCTTTAGTTGTGCTGTTGTGGCTGCCTCAATGTTTTGAGCCGATTCCAAACATTTACCTTTCATGGTCATTTCGACTTTGGGGAAGAGCTGGCAGTTGCATGGTGCCAGATCCAGTGAATAAGGTGGACAAGGACACACTATAATTTTTATCGGACAGAAATGACCATAAATGCTGTGTATCATGGCACCTGCCTATAATCCCAGCACTCAGGAGGCTGAGGCAGGAGGATGACTACACACCAAGACCTTGTCTCAACAACCAAAAAAACCAAAAAAGAACCAACCAAACAAACAACAACAAAAACCCCCAAACGAAAACAAATTACCATAAATGTCTGATTGTTCTTCTCCTCTTCTCCTCCTCCTCTTCTCCTCCTCCTCTTCTCCTCTTCCTGTTCTCCTCCTCCTCCTCCTCTCCTCCTCTTCTCCCCCTCTTCTCCTCCTCCTCTTCTTCTCCTCCTCCTTCGCTCTTTCTCTTTCTTCAGTGGCACTGGGAATTGAACCGAGGGCCTTGAGTTTATTTTGTGGCAAGATCAGACTGACCTTGGACTTCCGGCCTCTCTGCCTTAGCCTCGCAAGTCTTGGATCACAGGCATTTGTCCAGGGCCTGGCCTGTTTCCTGTTTCTCTCATGGTGAGACCAGGATTGTGTGTGTGTGTGTGTGTGTGTGTGTGTATTTTTTTTCCCCTGGGAAAGACCATATAACAAAGCGCCTTGCTTGTCACATCATATTGCACACAACCACTGTGACTTGTGAGTTGGTGTTGACCTTGGTCACCTGGCCGAGGCTGGGTGTGTCCAGCCTCTTCATGATAAATGGCACTTGTTTCCCCATCTGTACTTGTGAGCGCTAAGAGGAAAAGAACTGGCAGTTCTGCCAGCAGCAGGGAGGGGAGTCGGGCAGAGCAGAGTGACAGCAGGTGTCCCGGCACCGAGAGTGAGTTCACAGCTGGTGGCTTCCGTGGCGCTTTGTGCCAGCGAAGCAACCCGACCTGGACTCTGGCAGAAGCAGCCCACTCGGCACGCTCAATGCCAAGAGCCATCTAGGATTCCCTGGAGAGCCGGGCGAGAGCCAGGCGGCGGTGCCTCTGGACTGGGGTCTGCTTTCCAAGGATGTCATCTCCCGGTAGAGCGACGTAGCGACAGAGCAAGAGACGCGTGCTGTTCAACGCGACATCCCCGTCCGCCTCGCTCCTGAGCCACTCTGCCTACTTGCAGGACAAACTGACACATGTGACCATCCCGAAATGCTTTTGTGGCTGGGCCCGCAGGTTGGGGTTAAGAGTGTTAATTTTGCAATGTAACTGGTTAAAATGGGTCACCCGTTCTGCGACCCAGTTTGGACAGACACTTCATTTTTATAAAATGTACGTCTTGGTAATCCCAGAAGGTAGAGTGGCCTGGCACCCCCATGTGCCCTCGCAGGGACCCTGCTCCTCTCGGGCACCATTCTCACCCTCCTCTTTTTCTGGTGAGAGGATGATGGGCGTGGGCGGGGCGTGGGGCCGCGGGGAGGTTTGGTGACAGCAGAGTTGAACTGATGGGTGTGGTCAAGTCACGTGTTTACCTCCATCCGTCCCAGAGTGAGAATAAACACGGGAGACACGGGCTTGGATCGGGAGAAGAGGCCGTGGCCTTCGGTCCCAGTCTGGGGAAAAATGAATGGCTAAGTAAGTGGACACACAATTAGAGGTAAATACCTCTGACTCATGGAGGATCTAGGAGTCACTTATTAAAGTGAAAATACCCCCGGAATAGGAAATGAGTTTAGCTGTTGGCAACAACACAGCAACGGGGAGTGACCAACTCTCTTATAAAAAGAGCCCAGTCCTGTGGGGAAAGGGCGGAGGGCGGATGTCTAAGGGCCGGCGGGATGGAAGGGGACGTGGGAGGAGGGTGCCAGGGGCCTGCTCCTGGGCCTCCATGAGTTTTTGAAAGCTGTCTTCATGAGCTCCTGTTTACAGCTAGGCGACCTCAGATGAGTTGCCCATAGTCAGTCTCCACCGTCTCTGTGTTGTGGAGGCAGCCAGGTGGTCAGGACGGGCCCTTCCCTCTTCCTCCCAACATGGCTGCTGCCACCAGCAGCCACGTGGTCTGCCCCCTACGGTTGCCCAGGACGCTCCGGACCAAAGCCCCGACAGACAGGGATTTTACCTGGCTCGACTCCCGTGGCACGGTGAGCTGGGCGCTGTTACTGTCTCCATGTGGCAGAGTGGGAGATGGGCCTCCTGGGGGCCTGTGCCAGGGTGGGTGGGCGCAAGGCCTGTGTCGGCCTGTGGCTGGCCAGGGCTTCCGCTGCTAGGTGAGTCTACATCAAGGGTTGGCAACTTCTCCTGCAGAAGTGTTTTAGGTTTTGTGGGTCACATAGGGTCTCTCCTTCTCATCCTCCTCTTTTTCTTCAGCCCTTTAAAGATGTAAAAACCAAGCCAGGTCTGGTGGTGCACACCTGCAATCCCAGCACTCTGGGAGGCTGAGCCAGGAGGATCACAAGTTTGAGCCCAGCTTGGGCAATTTAGCAACCTACTCAGACCCTGTCTCAAAATAAAGAGTGAAAAGGGCTGGAGATTTAGCTCAGTGCAAAGTTCCTGGGTTCAAGACCCAGAACTGAAAAAAGAAATGGTATAAAACCCACTTCTAGCTAGTGAGCTGTCCCCAAATGAGCTGCTGGTTGAATTACACAGTCTAGTGGTCTTTGATAGCAGCTAAACAGAAAAAGCAAATTCCTAGAGACAACCAGCCTTCCAGATTTCAGAGGGGATCTAAACTTCGCGCCAAGAGCCTGGGCTGTCTGCCTTCTTATTGCACCTCCGATACCGTAAACGAGTGCCCTTTTTGAGGTCTATTTGACACGACGGCTTTGTAATAATATAATTATTCTTACTGCACTTTGGTGCTTGTTGCGGTGGTTTTGCTGTTTAGTGTGTTCCCCAGTGTGGCGCGGTGTGTGCTGTCTAGTGGTCCTAATTGCAAGAATCCTCGTGAGTCACCTCACGGGGAAAGTGTGTTGCATTAGATCAGTTTTGCACAGACAAAAGCTGTTGGAAACTGCATCAGGTGACGAAGACGACCGCGGCCATCTTTCCCGCACCAACGCAAACAGGCTGTCTTTTCCAGAATCGTGGAATGAATTAAGCTCGTGAACCATATATGCATTAAATATCGTGTCTTTAAACAGCAACACACATAGAGCAAGGTTGTGTATTGGTTGATGGAAAGTTTCTACCCGGAGGTCTGCAGGAAGCTGACCTGCATTTCCCTGCCGCGTGGTTCTGTGTTCACTGATTCAGCATTCACAGGATGTGACCGCTGTGAATAACGAGACTAACTGGGTTCACTCATTTATCCTGAGGACACCCATGCCAGGTGGGCGCTCATCGCCATCTGTGATGTTACTGATGAGGACCCCGAGGCCCAGAGATGTCTAAGCTGTCTGAGGCTGCACAGCCTTAGGTGGCAGAGCTGGGCTCAGAGCGAGGAAGTGGGCCCTCCAGGGGTGGCCTTTACTGCCACGTGGCTTTTGAATCAGATAACGCAACACACAGAAAGCTTTCGAGCCACAGTCAGTACTTCCTTGCACTGGCCCACAGGCCCCGCGCTGTTCCTCCCCCACCGGCCCTCTGGCTCAGCTCCTGCTCGGGTTTCTTGGGGGGGCCCCGAGCACAGGAGGCCCCGGGGTACAGCTCCTGGCTGGAATGTTCCTCCTGAGAGAGTTCACGGCTTCTTCCTCCTGTCTTCTCCAGCATCGCCCGATCGGAGAGGCCGTCCTCAGCCCTATGTGATAAGCCTCTCCTCCTGTCCAGCTTGTGTCACCTGCTCTGTCACTCGCTGTCCCCCTCACCTTACTTCATTTTCTTTCTAGAACCTGTCACCGTTTGAGTTACGCTTCCTGGTACAGTGACCTCTCTGCTCAGGGCAAGCGCTCTGGGTGGATGGTCCGCTGCCCACATGCTGGCCCCTGCGCAGCCAGTCGTGGCAGGACGGGGAAGGGGGTGCTGGGTGACCTGCTGCAGCGCCTGAGGGAGGGAAGGAGGCTGAGCTTGGGGCTTGGGGGATGGGCAGGGTGGGTCTGCTCAGACAGCCCACCAGGCTGGCCGGCCGTGTCTGTGACTTTGACTTCGGGGGTCGGGTGGGTGATGAGGGAGCAGGGAGGCAGGAGCTGGATGGATGGAGGTTTTCTCGAGCCTCGGAACTTCACCCAGGCTGGTCAGAGGAGTAAGATGGTTAGAGGGAGCAGCAGAGTCAGGAGGCTGTGGTGGTGGGGAAGGGCTGGAGGGTGGGAGTAGGGAGAGGAGGTTATGGCCGCAGCTGGCTATTGGCTCCAGCCCTGGCTGTTTGTTTACTCAGCCAGGACAGATACTGGCTGGCAGAAAGGGGAACCAGAACCAAACAGGAAATGTGGAGGTGGGAGGGAGCCAGGACTCCCGGAACCACACGCCTGCCCAGCTCTTCCATTCACTCCCAGCTCCTGGTGGGGAGTGAGGCGAGCTGTCCGGGATACTCTTCTCGGTTCTTCCTGGTGGTCTCTCCTCTGCTATGCTGGCAAACATCTGTCAGGGGCCACATGCCACCAGTGAGCCAGGAACACAGAAAACCTTACTACGGAGAAAATGTGTGTTCAATGTGCATGGCCTCCCTGATCTGTACCTTTTTTTTTTTTTCCACAGTAGAGAAGAAACAATCCCGTTTATTAACCTAACTGTATTTTCAGAAAGAATTTAAAAACACACACTTTCAGCTTTGGTACTGTTACCAGGATCTGGGGTACTGGAGTCTCCTTCTAGAGGTGCTAGAAAAGCACGGAAGGTAGCAAGGTTAAACATGCTCTGCAGAATGAGTGTGAGCCAATTAAAAGGAGGAAAAGAAGTGCACTCTACAGGGCGAGAGTGGGCTACTGTGAGACAGCAGAGGGGCCCTGAGCTCAACGGTGGCTGTCTTTTATTTTACCTTGTTTATTTATTTTGAGACAGGGTCTCACTATGTAGTTCAGGCTGGCCTTGAACTTGCACCCATCTTCCTGCCTCAGCCTCCTGAGTGCTGAGATTATAGGTATGCATCACCACATCTTTTGTATCTCTCACTCCTTAGGTTGGTGTCAGGTCTGGGCCAACCTATGGAAAAGCTACTTGAGCTCTGATGGGAAGAACGGAAGGCCTGTTCAGGGCTTTGGGAACTGTTCTGCCCATGTGTCCTGAGACTTTGTAATGAACAGGTCATGCCCACTTTCCCCAGCCAGTTCGCCCCGCCCTAATCTCCTGCCTCAGTACAAAGGTGTACCAAAAGTATTCCTTACAAAATACATTCACAGACCCACAAAGAGATACATGCTGATGAACCATTCCCCACGTCAGTCCCATGCCCCACATGGTGCCATGTGCTGGGAGCAGGGGTGTGCTGGTGAGTGGCTTTCTGGAGAGAAAAGCCCTGGTCTATAGTGTCTACCGATTTCCCTTGTGTAAACATTCCCACCATGGAACATTTCATGCTACTGATGTGATGGCTCTGAGGGCAAGGTTGGGAAGAACCACACAGCAATATTCTGTTATATATTATTTCTAACACACAGGTTCAATACTTTATATGTACAATCTCAAGAATATGGATAGTAGTAAAATTAAGAATAATTAGGAAGTAATGAGTTTTGAATATTTATCATTTACTTTAAACATTAATTTAATTAAGAATATATAGTTTAGTAGTCAGTGATAACTATAGTCAATATTGAACTCACCAACTTTCTGAAGATGTCAGTCTGAGTTTGCAAGCTATGACATGCTGGTTCCACTACATCTCTGCCGGGGTGCTTGTCAGACGTGCAGTCGTGGGTCCCACTCCAGCCTGCTGACTGGGAAACTGCATTTTAACATCTTATACAGCACTCTTAGGTAATTCATATACCTCATCACTTCTCAAAGAACAAAAAGCAGCAAGGTTTTACATTCCCAAAGCATGGTCCTAGAGGTAACCACTGTTTACGATTTTGTTTATATCTTTTTAGTGACCTTTGCAATAATACAGACACATGTATTTTGCTGCTGTTATTTTTAACAAAAATAAGGTCACACTGTAAAGGTTTTGCAAGAGCTTGTTTTATTTTGTTTTAACTTAATAATACGTCTGATATCTTTCCATGTTAGTCTGCAGAGGCCTACCTGTGTTTAATGTCTCCACAGTGCTTTAGGGCATGAGTAAATCACTATTAGGAAAAAAAAACTCCCTCTCTGAAACACTGTATTTAAAAAAAAAAAGAGAAACGCCACATAGTTTTGTCTTTTTGTTTCAAGAAACCTCATAAATAAAACAAAATTCATAAACTTTCTCTCAATTTCCTTATCAGAACCTACCTTTTTAAAAAAAAAGACCGAAAGAAGTTTAATAAGCAAAATTTAAAGTATACACTTGAAGTAAATAGAGTGAGGCCCTCAGGGGAGAGGTGCACAATGTCCTGGAGCTGGGGGTGTTTATGTGTTTGTGGTGGTGGAAATCTATGGAATTTGTGAATATATAAAAAGCTGGGGCTTGGTTTGCAGGAGCAAAGCAATGAGCTGCCCACCCATGGAAAGATAATGGCTCCCTTTATGATGACGGGATGGCTCAGTTTACAGGAGAAAGACTGAGCCCAGTTCATTGTAGGGTTTTTTTTTTTTTGTAATGATGGATGATCTAAGAGATTCTGTCTAAAAAAATTCTTTGAATTCTCTGAATCTGTTTCTTTATTTTAAAATAAATTTTCTGCTCTTTGGGTGTGTGGGCCTGGAAGAAAGGGAAGGTAAACCAGCCAGAAAGTAGAGATATACATATTCTTGGTAACTGATTATGTCCTAAAGCTGCAGTCTTCTTAAAAGTACAACTTTTAAATTAGGACTTTTCTGGTTTCCTTCCTGCCTTTATGTCATCTATCCCGCCTCATACCCGCCCCTTCCCGATTTTGATCCCTTACTCTTAAGGGATACGAAAGGGCCAAGGTCTGTCTTCTTAGGGCTGCTTCAGGCTGAGGGGAGACACTGACCCCACCTAGCCAGGATCAGAAGTCTCACTCTGACTCCCCTAAAAGAGACGAGCAAGATGGGTTTTGTCGCTTGACGAACCGTCATTTTTTGATAGTAGAAAGAGGACGAGGACATCAGCAAATCATTGATACTTAAAACCTCATTTGATAACCATGTTAAACAAGCAGGGATCAAAAATTAAATGTGATGAATTTTGGTGAGTCACAGCTTCCAAAAATTGTAGAAGTCAGACAAAATTTGGCGTAAGACTTTTTATCTGTAATATTGACCTCCATCTGTCCAGAGATGTTAACCCAAATACAACAGGTAAAGTTTGAGACACACAGACTCCTCCCTGTTTTAGCAAAAGAAATTTTAATTAAAACAATGGCCAAAGAATACACTAAATAAAGATGTCTATTTTCTTGTGACCATTGGCCCATTAAAATTTTTACTGTGGGCCTCAAAACCTGGATCTGGCCTCCGCTCTGTAAACCTGAAGACCTTTCACAGTGACCAGCTCCAGATATATAAATACAGAAGTCAGAAGCCATAAAAGAAAGTTAATTCATGCCACAAAGGTAACAAAACTTAGTAGCTAGAATATTTATATTATATTGACACCTATACTCTTGACACCTATACAAGAAGCCAAAAATAACATTAATGGGGGCTGGGGTTTTAGCTCAGTGGTAGAGTGCTTGCCTAGCAAGTGCAAGGCCCCGAGTTTGATCCCCAGCACCGAAAAAAACCAAAAAGCAAAACAAAAAACCCCAAATTAAACCAAACAAAGACTCCATTAAAAAAACAAACACAGAATCCAAAAATAACATCAATGGCAAGATCCTAAGAGAGGCTGAAGGACACATTTTTGGAAGGGCTAGTGGAATGGGAAGGCAGGGCCTCTGAGGCTACAGGTTAAAGTGTTACAGGTGTGGCTTGAGATTGCGAGTGAGGCAGGAGATTAGGGCGTGGCAAAACTGGCTGGGGAAGCGGGCATGACCTGTTAATTACAAGACCCCAGACACATGCGCAGAACAGTCCTCAAAGCCTCACATGTGGACATCTCCCGGGAGCCACAGCGGGTTTTCAGTAGGGTGCCTAGACTGACGTCAGCCTGAGGTGTGGGATCCTGCGTGACCTCTCAGGACCTGGGTGCAGCAGTTCTCATGGGTTTCCTGGAGGTTTGGACAGCGTAAAAGGAGAGGCAGCCATGAGGAACTTGCCGTGCGGCTTTTCCTCATGATAGCTTGCCCTGCTTTCTCCAGGGTGTTCTTTTATCTTGCTTTTTCCTTTTTTTCACTTGGCCCGAGATTGCTCTGCAGAGCCAGTTTCTCCTCTACTCTTTACTTTTACTTTCTTGAATAAACTTTGCCACTGCGTTTTTGCTCTTTTTGTTCTTTTTGCTCTTTTTGTTCAATTCTTTGTTTGAGAAGAGAACCTGGAATCTAACTCTAGAGGGAGAGGTGAGAAACCCAGAACCTGGCAACATTTAGTTGGCGAGCCACTTTTAGAAGCAGACAACCTGATAACACCAGTGGGAGCAGTGTTCGGGGTATATTTAAGGTATAGCTGTTTTTTTTTTTTTTTTTTTTTTGAGACAGGGTCTCACTATGTGGTTCAAGGCTGGTTTTGAACTCATATGTAGCCCTGGCTGGGCTTGAACTCGAAAAAATCCTCCTGCCTCAGCCTTCTGAGTGCTGGGATTACAGGTATGCACCACCACTCTCAGCTAATCTGGGGTATATTTAAGGGGGTATCTTTTTATATCTAGCCAGATTTCTCTATTTTTAGATTAGTAGTCCATTTCTCAAAATCTACCTTGTAAAAAATTCTGAAAACTAATTTATATTGAAAGGTTAGTGGCTGAAAGTAATAGTTTTCAGCATTTTCCTTTTCCAGATTAAAAAAATTAAATTTTAATGGGATATTTTGTGAATAAGTTTCTGGGGAGAGTGATAGGAAATAGGAGTTCAAGGTGGGCCTGACCTTACAATGCCAACAGCCCACCGAAGGAAATAGAGTGTGTGGACAAGTAAGCATAAGATGAGACAGAACATGTGGCAGATACAGGACTTATACCAGCAACTTTAGTGCCGTAACAACATGGGCAAAGGGGGCTGGAGGTGTAGCTCAGGGCAGTACAGAGCCTGGGGCCCATCCCAGTATCACCAAAACCAAACTGAAAGAAAACAAAATGAGACAAAATTGGGCGTGGTAGCACCTGCCCAGAATCCTAGCACTGAGGAAGGCTGAGGCAGGAAGATCATGAGTTCAAGTCCTTCCTGGGCAATTTAGTGAGACCTTGTCTACAAACTGACAGCCTGGGATGTAACTCAGTGTTAGAGTGCCCTGGATCTGATCTCTAGGGAAGAGAGGGGGGAGAGAGAGAGAGAGAGAGACAGAGAGAGAGAGAGAGACAGAGAGAGAGAGAGAGACAGAGAGAGAGAGAGAGAAATGTTAACTAAGGAACAAGGAGCTATTATTATTGGCATCAGGGAAATAGCCAGTAAGTGGGGAGTGGCCCACCTGCCCGTAGTCCCAGCAGCTTTAGCCCCTTGGTTGGTCGAGGTGAGGGTGTCACCGGGCAGGTTTGAGGGTCCCTGAGGCTGAAGTAAGGAACTCGTCCCACCCTTGTAGAATAGGTTTGTGGGTTCACTGACTCCTGCTGAGGAAAAAGAATTTCCAGAACACATCAGTAAAAGACAGGAGAAAGGTTTATTAGACGGATTTTATTATTAGACGGATTGTTTAGACGGACTTTAGAATGCACTCTGGAGTGGAGTGTGGGTGCTGAGAGATGAGACGCACTATTGAGGTAGGAATAGGGCGCGGCTAAGGCTGGCTGGCAAGGGAACATGACCTGGGGCAGTGGTCTGGACCTGACATCAGCCTTGGGCGAGTGGCTTGGACCTGACGTCAGCCTGAGGCTGATTTTCAAGCACCAGCCCTCACGTGGACTGTAGGGAGTTCTCGCGAGATTCCATGGGAACTCCATTTGATACATAGAAGCAACAGTAGATGCTCGCCCTCTTCTTTCCTACAGAGCCGCCAGGGAGGGAGCTCTCCCTTTTCCCTCCCACGGAAGATGGTGGCTGAGGATTGTTATGCTCAATTTTCCTTTTCTTTTCTCTATACTTTTAAATAAAACTTTAGAACTACTTTTTGTCCCCCTCATTCAGTTCTTTGCTTGAGGAGGGAAAGAACCCAGGAATATAGGAATCCATCTGGTAACACTATGAGTGTTATGAGTTGGGGTGTTTTCAAGATGGGAATCTGGGATGCACGTTCTTGTGTCTGTTCGGTCACGGCACAAGCCATCTACCTGTGTGTGCAGTTGAGATTGGCTACCCACCAGTATTGCTGCTTGCTTGAAAAGCACAGGCCCAGAGCTAGGATTCACAGGTTTATTGTCTTTACAATTCTTTAGGAAAAGTTATTTTAAATGAATTTCCTGGAAAGAAAAAAAGGCTTGATTAATTTTTGTGCCCTGAAGCTGCAGTTAAGTGCAAATTTAAAATGTGAAATTCCTTTTCTCCTTTCCATCTAGTTTTTATTTCTTCTATCCTACCTCAGGGGTAAGATCAGAAGAGCCCTGGAGGAGCTGGGGAGCTGGGCATGGTGGTGCATCCTTGTATTGCCAGTGCCCTGGGAAGCTGAGGCAGGAAGGTTGATAACAAGTTCTAGTCCACCCAGGGCAGTTTAGCAACTTAGGGAGAGATCCTGTCTCAAAATAAAATAATGAAGTGAGGGACTGGGGATTTAGTTCAGTGGTAGAGCACTTGCCTATTAATCAGAAGGCTCTGAGTTTGATCCCCAGGCCCCTGCCCCCCAAGAAAGAAATGAGATAAAGTAAAAATAGGGGCGGGCCCTGGGTTCAATCTCTAATACAAAAAAAAAAAAACCCAAAAAACAAACAAAAAAAATGGCCCTGGAGGCCAGGGAGTATTTTACCTGTTGGAGCTGTTGCAGAAGAGATGGATGCCAAAGAAATGAAGGCACCACATGGTCACAAAAAAAACCCCGCTCTTCTAGTGTTGACACTGACCTGGGGCTTGTGTCCAAAGCCCGAGCAAAGACTGAACGAAAAGAGCAGAATTTGGGAAACCCCGCCCCATCAGGAGTTTTAGGGTAAAAACTAAATCCATTGATTGGATACACAACCTTTCACTTTATTTGAATACAGGCATTGGTGGATTACATTGTTTACAACAATTTTCACCTACTTTGCCTAAGAATGTAGTGACCTCACTTTTCAGGGATTCCTGCTGTGTCCATTTGGTTAATTCTGTTGTTTATTTTCACCTTTCTTATAAGCAGGTTGTGAAGGTCAGCCCTCCCTAGTGCAGCCCTTACTGGTTGTCATGGAAACATGGACCTTGCCAGTCTGTGGTTGTCTGAGGCTTCCTGAATTTATGGTGGGGGGGGGTCCTGCCACATTCCCCACTTCGATGCTCAGTGTGATATTAGCATCTGCTGGTGTCACAACTAGGACTCCTCAGGCAGTGCTCTGTAACAGTGGAAGAGTGACAGCTGTTTGATAGTCTTTTTTTCCACCAATGACTCAACTAAGTTCCCTATAGCATTGTGGATAAACGGAATTATACAGGCGGCAAGTAAAAGTACCATGACTAATGTGGCTATCAGCCCTAAGACTGGGAGAAGCCACTGAAAGTATGGCGAGAGACTGAGCCAAGGACTTGGACTGCTGGTAGTGTCTCCTATGCTGGCAGTAATTCCTTTTGTTTTTTTACTCCATGACCTACTGGTATAAAAACAGCTTTCTTCTCTCAAAGCTAGGCATGTGCCTCCCCATCGTGCAGCCAGGAGGTCCAGCCCTGGCGGCTTTGGAGCACTGCTACCGCCAGGGAGCCGATTTCTTCCTGTACCTCAGGCAGCCTAGAGGCCAGTAGATCGAGACCGTGCCCGCATTGTTGAGATAGTTGCTATGCTACGTGTGTTACTGGGCAGTGTACTTCCCGTTCCAGGTTCTTCCCGCCTCGAGCAAAGAATTGAACGAAATGAGCCAAAAGTGGTGGCAAAGTTTATTTAAAATGGCAAACAGAGGTTGGGAGAGGAACTAGCTTTGCAGAGTGAGTTTGGGCCAAACAAAGAGAAAGTAAAAAGGAAATAAAAAGAAAATAAAAGTATGTACCACATCTGAGAGATGTGGTGTAGGCTATTGTGAAAAGATTTAACAGCGCTGGCTCCTTGCGGCTTCCTTTATTTTATAGTGTCCAAATCTCGATGAAACCCTTAAGAAGTTCTACATCTGGGTTCTGAGAGGCAGTATTGAGAGATCTCGAGCCTCAGGCTGACGTCAGATCTAGGCAAGGCTCACGAGAAGTCACATCTGTTTGAGATTTTGTAATTAACAGGTCAGGCCTACTTTCCCAGCCAGCTTTTGCCACGCCTTGCTTGCCTCCCTCACGTGGACCTGCTAGCTCATTCCTTCAGCTCCCAATTCTGCTCTCACTAGGGCTGTGGGTCCTAGGCCTGCAATCATCGTGTTCCATTTGGTCCATTTAACAGTATGCAATCATCCATTTGAAACTTGGAGTAAGAAATATTAAAGTATGGTGCAAGAAACCTAGAGGGTCTCCTCCTCTTACAGAACTCAGAAGTGACCTCCCTACTTGGAAACTGGGGATGATGAAGCCTGGTCATTCAGTGTTTGCCTGGGTCAGACTGTGCTGTCTGTAGAGTAGAAGCTGGGAGGTCAATACTCATTCCACGCAGAGTGGCGGGAGTCTCACCTACTGGGACCCCTCCTTTGGCTGGGGCCGGGTTTCTCCCTATACCGAGAGGGGATCTGTAAGCAGTCGCCTGTGGCTGTTACCCTGGTCAGTAGTCGGAGCTTTTCTTCAGCTCCCAGCAGCTTTAGTTGAAGTTTAGTTATCTGCAGCAGCATAGTGGTGGAGGCTGCAGCTTCTGGCTGGATCTGGGGTTCAGAGACAAGGTGTTAGGGACACCTTGGCCACTGTCCAGTCATATGAAGGGATGGGAATGACATCCCAATTTCCTGCTGTAGTCCCAAGGCAAATCCACCAGCCGGTCAGGTTGTGCCAAGCCTGAAAACACATTTTCGCTGGGCCAGTTATCAAGCTCCCCACAGAGGGCGGGCGTTGTCCCTGAAGACGAACCCCGCAGTCAGCCGTCCTAACAGAATGAGGCTTACAGTCCACCTTACCAAGCAAAACATATTATGTCCATTAGGCCTAAAGTAACACCCAAAAAGGCCAGTACCAAGAGAACAGTTTTTGTACATGATCAGTTGTCAGGGGCCACATTTGCCAACCCCAGGGGGACAAGAGAGCCAAGTCTATTTCCACCCCTATAAAGGCAGGATAACCCCGCGTTCCGGACTTCTTCCGCCGTGCTGAACCAGTCAGCTGCTGCTGTGACTGGGGCAGGGCTGTGGACATCCCTCGAGATTCTGCGTGTGTAGACTACTCAGCTTCCGGTGTGAGGAGGACGGGGCCGTATTGCGCTGGTCTGGTCCACTGTATCCTCAGCTTGGCGGGGGAGTCAGGGAGCTGCACTCTCACTTCTGGGCCGTCAGCTTCACCCTGCTGTAAGGAATCTAGGCAGCTACCTCGGCCACCTGGACCTCGGTGGAGTTAGAAAGTAAGACAGTGAAGTGTCCTCTCCACAAGGGCTTTAGGGGCTGAACGTTCCATCCCTTTACCCGTTCCTGGCCCCAGGTTTATGGGGATGTGCTGCTGTGGTGAGGCTCCGGGGTGGGGGGCTCTCTTGCACTCACTCATGTAATTCACCCAGCGTATCCCCTAATGCTGCACGTGCTGTCTCAGGGTTAAATTCCCTATTCCTTTAGGTCTCCCCGAACTCCCCTAACTAGAGGTGGGGGCCTCCCATACAGGAGCTCATCCGGGTGAAGCCTGTTAACTTAGTTGGGCTGGCCCTCATCTGTAACAGTGCCATGGGCAACAGCTGAGCCCAGTGTGAGTGGGTTTCTTGAGACAGCTTTGCTACTCTAATTCGTCTTTTCCATCTCTCCAGAGCTCTGGGGGCAATGAGCAGTGTGAAGTTTCTAAGTCATTTGCAGCCCTTTTGCTAACTTTTGTACTACTTTGGCCACAAAAGCTGGCCCATTGTCTGATCCAATAGTCAGGGGTATCCCAAACCTGGGTATAATTTCTTTTAATAGGCACTTTGCTACTTCTTCTACCTCCTTCTGTCTGAGTTGGGAAAGCTTTTACCCAGCCAGAGAAGGTGCAAAGATCAGTAGATATTGGTAGCCTCTGACCTGTGCCATTTCAGCAGTCAAGAGTCAGGCCAGACACGGTGGTGCATGTCTGTAATCCCAGCACTTGGGAGGCAGAGGCAGGAGGATCGCTGCGAGTTCGAGGCCAGCCTGGGGTGCATAATGAGCTCTAGGTCAGCCTGAAATACAAAGCAAGACCTTGTCTCAAAAAAATCCAAAACCAAACCAAACCAAACCAAACAAAAACCAAACAAAAAACCCACTTCAAAATAGTCAGATTGTCAAAGGGAACGCCATTCATGCCCTGTGTCCCAGGCATTGTTTTTGGCACAAGCGTCACATTGTTGGCTCACTGCTTTAGCTATTCTTGATGGATGAGGGCTGTAGAAAGACTTTTCTAAAAACCCTTCCAAGGTACTTTGTCCCAGGTGGGTTGTTTGGCGGCATTCTTTGACAATTCTCACAGCCGTTCCTTCTGGGATTGCCACTTGACCATCTGCGAATTCCCGCCATCCTGCAGGTAGGAATTTTCTTTTCTCTCCTGTGAGCCGGTCCATCTCCGAAGCCGAGGGGACTTGGGAGCAGGCTGCAGTCACCGTGGACGAGGGGCTGTCACCCGTGGCGGCTCACTTGGCCTACTGCCTTCTAGTTTCTGTGGCTTTTTCTGACATCCGCTCTGATGTCCCTTGTAGAGGGTCACCGTCACCTCCTTCAGAGCCCGAATGGCTTCTGACAGTTCTGTTACCTCAGTCCCTTACTGAATGCTCCTGCCCCTGCTCTGATAAGCCTCTTTTCTTTGTACAAGGCCCCGCGTGCATGGAGAGTTGTGAAAGTACTTAGAGTCCGTGCCAATGTTTGCTGGACTCCAGCCGCAAGTTGGAGCACCTTGTGAGCGTTGTCAGCTCTGCCTTCTGTGTGGAAGTCCCCTCTGGTCGGGGGCGAGCCTCAGGGACTGTTTCTAGGGTGATGACTAGTGCCCCACATAGCGCTTCTCGTTCTGGACAAAGCTATTCCCGTCAGGGTCAGCACTGAATGGGACACCCGGACTCAGTTCCTGTCCCAGCATCAGGCTATCTGCTTCTAAAACCACTGGGGCGGTGGCTGCCGGGGCACGGAGGCAGGGAGGCCTCCCCTCGCTATGGGGTCTGACTGCCTCGGCAGACAAGCTGCTGGGCGATGCCACGATCCCAGCATCTGGGCCAGTGCTCCTGTTCTGTTGTCCTAGAGAAAGAAAGGCTTGGACAAGGCCGGTGGTCCCAATCGCGGCGAGTGGGTCAGGCACGCTTGA
Organism: Hystrix cristata; assembly: GCA_004026905.1. Lineage (NCBI taxonomy): Eukaryota > Metazoa > Chordata > Mammalia > Rodentia > Hystricidae > Hystrix > Hystrix cristata. Next base: position 36,164 of record PVJO010005292.1, on the reverse strand, counting down.
TAGCTCTGAGGGCCTGACTCTGTGGCTCGTCCCAGACCGGCAGGTCCCTTTCTCCCTGCTTTGTGGCTTCATAAAGGGACCTTGCCCCGCAGGCAAAGTTTGGAATCTGAATTCTGCAGAACCCAGCCGCCCCTAGGAACTCCCTGACCTGTTGCTGGTTCTCGGAGCTGGGAGAGAATGGACGGCTTTAACTCTTTCCTCTCCTAGATACTGCATTCTCTTCGAGAGGTGGAATCCCAAGGATTTGACCTTCTTTTGACAAGTCAGTAGCCGGTGCAGCACCAAAAATGGTGAGAGATTTTGAACCCCTGTGGCAGTCTAGTCCATATTAACTGTCCCTTTTCTCCGCTCTGGGGACTTTCACATTGGAAGGTAAAGTCGCTTGACTCTGGGGCACCAAGCGTACACAGAAGAAGGTATCTTTTAGGTCCAAACAGGTGAGGTAGGTGGCCTCCACTGGGATGGGGTCCAACAGGGTATACAGGTTTAGCACCGCAGGGTGGAGCGTCACTACTGTCTGGTTTACAGCTCTGGGGTCCTGTAGTAGATGATAGTCTTCCCTACTGTGTTTCTTAACTGCTAAGAGCGGGGTGTTCCACGGGGCCTGGCGCGGCCTCAGTATCCCGCATTTAAGCAGTCTCTCTAGGTGTTCTTGAATTCCAGCAAGTGCCAGCCGAGGAGTGCAGTACTGTTGTAGGGGAGGGGGGATGTTAGGCAGGGCTAGAACGAGAGGCCTCCCCCCACCAAGAAGAGAGACGGCAATTTATTAAGAGCAAAAGCAAGTTACACCAACTCCTGTGGTTAACACTGTCAGCGAGGATGGCAGTCTACGGCCACTTGTGGTTGACACTGCCAGCGAGAATGACGGCCTGTGGTCACATTTCCTCTCTACACTATACCTTTGCAAGACTGCATTTACAGAAGTTAGAAAAAAAGACAGCTTGACCCCAGAGCCTAGTGGAAGTCCCCAGAGACCCTGCCCCATGTTCCCTAGTGACAAGCCCATTGACCAAGTAGTGACACTCTCAGCTGAGAAAGTCAGGGTGGGCCCCTGGTCAAGACCTATAAAAGCTGTGTAATGGGCCTGTGCCCGACGGTGGCTCAGTTCCGGGCGCCCCTGCTTCTCTCACTGAGAGATAGTAGCTTTATACTTGCTCTTGCTTCTATTAAAAGCGACTTTTGCTTTGGCACTGTGGTCTCAATCTGACTGCCCTTCAACCTTCTGCGTCAGAGCGAGAGTCGGTCCCGAGTTAGGCACCACCTCAGTGTCTGGCACTCCCACAAGGACGATGGGATTGCCCCCCCAAGACCCCGGGGCTCGTGTCACTGTTTCTTTCTGATGGACTTAGCACCTCTCTTCAGCTCCACAATCATGCAGGTATGTTCCAGGCCAATCCAGGAGGGTGTCCTTGGCCTGACCCGCTGGGATTTTGAAAGGACCTTCTGGGATTTTGAAAGGACAACTCTCTACAGTATGTAGTCTCCATCCCGCCTTTGCCTGGGCTGGTCGCTGGGGATGCCTGTCTTCACCTCTTCATGTGAATATCAGCACTCATCTTCCCAGGTCCTGTCTCTCGGCATCTGGCACTTTGCTTCTGTCCTGGGGGGCCCTTTCTGCGCTGGGTTTCCGTCCCCTTTTCTCTTGGAGGTTCCATTTCCCCTTCAGAGCCACGGCTGTGAGGTCAGCCTTCCACTTTGTCTTTCTAGCCTCTTGCCTCTCAGCTTCCTGATTTCTGTTGACAAACACTTTAGTAGCTATCTCCAGGAGCCGAGTGGTGCTCATTCCTGTGAATCCCTCTATCTTTTGTAAATTCTTTCGAGTGTCCCCTGTGCCTGGCTCCTGAGAGTGGTGTTAATTAGCTTTTGAAATGCTTCATCTAGCTTTTCATCTCCTGAACTGGCACCTGCATCTTTCCATTTTCTTCCTTTCTGGGGCTTTTTGGGGGGGTCAAAACTGGGGGCTCAGGGGTCAGGGCATGTGCCTCTTCCTCCCCTCACAGTTCTGAGGCCTCAGTCTCAGATTCCTCTGAATCTGAGTCCTCTACGGGGGTGTCCTCTCCTTCTTTGGCCTCTTCCCTGTGCGTTTCTTCCCTCTGTTCCAGAGGCCCTGGGGCGGTGGGCAAAGGCTGAGAAAAATAGGGAGCAAAGGGTAGGGGGAAACAGCCCCCAGCTCCCCTTGAAACACCTCAGGCTTTCCCTCGGTTTTTGCTTGTCTTCGCCTTGGATGCCGCTTTTGCCCTGGCCAACGTCACGTGGCATTCATCTTCCGAGCCCAGGAGGCTGGGTCTCCACCAGTCCTGCCAGATGGCAATGTACAGGCCCTGGTTGGAATGCCCAGTGTCATCTACTACCTCTTTTTTTCCTCTTTCCTTTTTTTCTTGTGCTGGGGATTAAACTCAGGGCCTTGCATTTGCAAGGCAAGAGCTCTACCACTGAGCTAAATTTCCAATCCCCACCTCTTGATAGACTTGTCCAGTTTGCCCTAGATTTAGAGATCCTGTCAGGCACCCCCCCCCCCACACTCCAAAAGAAGCCTAATTTACTGCACAAAAACCTTTGGTTTCTCAGGCTTAAGTTTCTCTGCTCCTAAAAAGCCTGACTTAAGATTCCTCAGCGTACATTCAAAAGCGGTGGGGTGCTCTGATCTCTTCCCATTTCCATGCGCCTAATAGACAACTTTCATGCACAAGAGAGGGTTTTGGGGAAGGGAGGGAAATTCGGATGGGTCTCACATTCGCTTCATCCGTCACCGGCTGTGCCCCTGGAGGGGACTTAGGAGTCTCCTGACTTTGGTGGGCTGGTAACGTGTACCAGCATGACTCAGACCTTATGGAACGAGATGCCTCTCAGGCAGGTCTGACCACCCTCAGTTCCACCAGACTCCACGGAGCTGAAGTTCGGGACTCTGCAGCTTGGGCCCGTCTGACTTGGCTGGAGCTGCCTCTTTGACGTCTCCCCTCTTGTTCACACGAACTTGCTCTGCGTCTCTCCAACCCACCAACTCGTACCTCGAGCTGTGGTTTCCATTCCCCCTACTGGAGTGTACTTGGGCTGCTTGTTTAAGAGAGTTGATCAGGCTCTCCCCACCACCTGGGGTGGGCTCACACCTGACCCGGGTCACACCTCATCCTGAAGCGTGCAGCTCCCTGCTGGTTCTTGTGCCCTCCTGGGTTCCGCTGCACACACAGGGAGGCGTCATGATGAGCACCATGAGAGGCCTCACTCCTAAGTTGAGGCTTGGGGCGAGCCTAGGAGTGGGGCTGTCCTGGCATCTACCAGAGCTGATCCTCCTCTGCAGGACAGGCCAGTAAACTGCCTCCGCTTCCCGGTCAATGCACCGGGAAGTGTTGCAGGAGAGGAGATGGACGCCAAAGAAACAAAGGCACCACACGGTCACAAGAAAAACCGCCCTGTTAGTGTCGACACCGACCTGGGGGCTCGCGTCCAAAGCTTGAGCAAAGACCGAACAAAGAGAGCAGAATTTGTGCAACCCACCCCATTAAGATCTTCAGGGTACAAACTAAGTCCGTTGATTGGATGCACGACTTTTCGCCTTACTTGAAGATAGGCATTGGTTGGTTACGCTGGTTATCAGTTTTTGCCTACTTTGCCTAAGAGTGTAGCTACCTCACTTTTTAGGGATGCCTGCTGTGTCCACTTGGTTGACCCTGTTTATCTTCACCTTTCTTACCAGTGGGGCAGAGGCCGGCCCTCCCTAGCGCAGCCCTCACTGGAATCATGGAGCCTGCCAGTCGGCGGCTGTCTTCGGCTTCCTGAGTTCATGGCAGGGGTCCTGGCGCGGAGCAGGAACTATTTTCTTTGTAACTGTCCAAAAGTGAGGCCCCCACCTCCACCCGCTTCCTCCTTTTTATCCTCAGCTCACCTGTGTCACCTACATTTCCAGGAGCCTTGGTCCCCAAGGCCCATGACAGCTCTCCGCGGCTCCTGCTGGAGGCCTGGCTGCCCTGCTCCTCCTCTCGGGTGGGAATCTGATTGCGATCAATGCTGGGCTGGCTTCCAGAGCTGGCTGCAGCCTGGGCCTCGCCTGGCTGGCTGCCTGGTGGCTACATGGCCTCCTGCACGTCTTCCTTGCCGGCTCTCCTGTCGCCAATCACTGATCCTAAGTCTCTATCACTGGAATGCGTGATGCCGGGCAGGCTGCCACCCTGCTGTGCTTCCCAGGCACAGAGTGGCCTTCTGCCCTTTGGCTTCATTCGCCTTCACACTCGCTGGCCAGGCTGCCCCTGCATGTGGCAGCCCGAGTCAGCTTCGAGTCTTTCACCTGCCTGAACTCAAGGGTTACCTCATCCTAAGCATTGTAACTGGGGGCTATTTTCTTTGGGGAGAATTTTATTTTTTCTTTTAAAATTTTATGCATAAAATGATAAATACAAAACACATACTATAAAATGCGTTAACAAAATGAACATCTGTGAACATACAGCCCATCCAAGAATGAAGACGTTGGCAAGTGTGTCTCATCTGCCCATGTGCTTCTTCGGGTTGCACACGCCTGCCTCCCCTGGCAAGATAGCCACGGCCCCAAATTGTGCGTGTGCAGTACTATTTTTTTGCTTTCAAAAAATCTTATTTATCATGTATGTTTACATCTAGGAACTTCACTTCTCATTTGCTTTCGCTTTTTAAAATTTTTATTTTCCTCAGTCCACGTTTGCAGTACATAATGATCGCATTCATCGTGGGAAGTTGGTACATGGACATAACACAGCTTAATTCTTTTTATGTCCCCTTCTCCCTTCCCCTACTTTTGCTTGTTTTTGAGTTTTACAAAAATAGTGTTGTATTGTCAAGAGGAAGGGAATAAAGGTGGGGAAAATGGGTACTAGCAGGGATGGATATGAACATAATATACACATTGAACCCCCACAGTGTGAAACTAGAGAGAGGGCAGGACAAGAAGAGTGATGGGGGACAAAAATGATCAATTCTGGGTGCGCATACCTGTAAGTAATCCCAACACTCGGGAAGCTGTGGCAGGAGGATTGCTGGGAGTTTGAGGAGAGCTTAGTCTATATACTGAGTTTGAGGTCAGGCTACATAGTGAGTTGAGGCCAGCCCGAACTGTACAGCAAGAGCTTGTCACACGCACACAAAATCAAAATATATCAAAATATGCTGTGTGAATGTATGAATCTGCCAAAATGAAACCCGTCAATCTATATAAACAATAAAAAGTGGAAAAATAGTACCACGTTGCATGTAGGGCTTTTGAAAAATTATGTACAAGATTACTGTGCATTCATGTACACGTCTCCTGGCACCCACATTTGTCCTAGGGAGAGGTGGAGCACTGTGTGCTGTAAAGTATGGAAATGATCAAGTTCATAAGGTGATTGCAAAGGAGTCCAGAGTTACTGTGCCACTTCTAATTTCCGCTTCAGTGAATTCACGTTCATACACATTCTGACAAACACTTGGAGACTAGGGACTTTAGATAGCTGCCAAACTAGTTAATGGAAGATGCCACTCGTGTGACCTGGTTCATCTCCCTGGCGACGGATGAAGCTGCCTCTTTCCATATGCTTATTCATGGACAATGGGATGTTTATTCCATGTGCATTTTCTCTGAAACACTTCTTTTTATCTTGGCTATTTTCCAATTGGATTGTTTGCCTTATTCTTGATGATTTGTAGGAATTATTTATATATTCTTGATACCAGCTCTATATTGGTTATATATTTTACAGATATCTGCTCTTAGTTTCTGTCTTAATTTTTGATGAAAGTTTTACATTTCAATGTAGCTAAATATGTTGATCGTCCTAGGATTTTTATAGAGCTGTTTAATAACTCTACTCTGAGGGAATAAAGATGTACTCTTTTAAAAGTTTTAAGGCTTTACTTTTCATATTTAATTTCTTAGTCCAGTGGGAATTGATTTTTGAGTTTGGTAAGAGGTAAGGATCCAATTTCATTTTCTTGCCTATATGCAGACTGGATTATTCTAACATCATTTATTGAATGGCCCAACTTTTTCCAGTTGACCTACAACGTCACCTGTCATATACAAGATCTGTGTATATGTTTGGGTCTGCTTTTAGGTTCTCTTGCACCAATACCATTTGGTCTAAAATCCTTCAGATTTGTAAGTCTTGATGTCTTGTAGGAATGAGTCTTCCTATCTCATTCATTTTCTTGGGGAGTAAATTGGCTATTTTTGGCTCAGTTCATGAGCTCATTGAGGTCCTTAAAAACTTAATTTTTATTGGATTTTCTATTGGAATTATAGTGAGTCTATATTTCTAGTTAGGGAGAGTTGACATTTTTATTATAGTGAGTCTAAATAGCCATGAAATAACTCTCAAAAGATTTAGGTCTTAATGGCTTCTAATAATATTTTATTTTTTCCTTACCTATTTTGAGTATCTTTTGTTAGATCTGTTATTATGTATCTTATAGTTTTGGGTTATGTTAAATGAATTTTTTTGGAGAGATAGTGGGGATTGGACTCAAGGCCTTGCACTTGCTAGGCAAGTGCTCTACCACTGATCCAAATCCCCAACCCCAGTATTTTTAATAATTATATTTTCTAACTGTTGCTGGTGCCTACAAATATAGTAGATTTTCAAATATTGATCTTATATTCAGGTACTGTCTTAGTTATTTTTCTCATTGCTGAGACAAAAATACCCAACAACCACTAGTTAAGGGAGGTAAGGTTTATTTGGCTCATTTGTAGAGGTTTCAGCCCATAGTTGGCTGGCTCCAGGGCAGGGTGGCACAGCAGAGGGACATCACAGAGGAGAAACAGCCCATGGCAGGCAGAAGACAGCAAGCAACAAACTACAAGTAACTAGCAGCAAACCTCTTTCTGTCCCTTATATTGTATCCAGGCTAGCCACCCTTAGGGCAGATAGCACTCACACCCTTAATCCTGGTACCCTTAATCCTAGCATTGCACTGTGAATCAGTCACACACTCTAGATCCAGCCACTTTTGGAAAGCCCCACCTATGACTGCATAAGGCTTTGAGGGGGCATCTAGACACAAGCTATAACAGTTACCCTGCCAAAATTTCTATTGATTTCCAATATTTTGTCTATAGATTCTTTTGAGATGATTGTATCATTTTTGGTTGATAGTTTTACTTTTTAATTTCTGATCTTTGTATTAAGATTTTATCTTTCTCTTCTTGTTGCATTGACCAGGATTTAAATGTAGTTTGAACAGAAATGGAAATAGCGGATATCCTTGCCTTGATTTTTTATTTAAAGGGGACTCTTTTAGTTACTTCTTTGTTGCTGAGACAAAATACTCACACCCACAAGCTAAAGGTGGAGAGGTTTATTTTAGCTCACAGTTTGTAGAGGTTTCAGTCCAAGGCAAGGTGGGATGGCAGACAAGAATCACAGAGGAGAAACAGTCCATGGTGTGGCAGGCAGGAAGCAGCAAACAGCAGCATAGAGCCTTGCTTTCTTTTCTTTTCTTTTTATTTTTCATTTTTTCTTCAAGATTATCGGTTGGGGCCACCCACACCCAGTGTGGGCTTTCCCATTATCTGCACCCAGAACTATGCTAAACCAATCAGTGGACTAAGCCAGTTATCATACCCATAATCCACACATCCATGATCCAGACACTTCCCCAAAGCCCCACTTACGAGAGCATGAGGATTTGGGGGGATGTCTAGATATAACAGGGCCTGATCTTCCATTTCAGAGAGGTGGGGGTGGGGGTGGAGGGAGAGACAGCTAGAGAGAGAGAGAGAGAGAGACAGACAGACAGACAGACAGAGCAAGGAGAGGGAGAAAGAAATGTACTCTATAGGTTTGTGTTAGTTACTCTTAATTAGATTTAAAGTATTTTCTTGTCTTCATAGTTTGCTAAGAGTTCTTACAATGAATGAGTGAACTTGTAAATGTTCTGGGTCTATTGAGATACTCATATTTTTATTCTTTAATTTCTTATACGATAACAATAGATTTTCTAACCTGAAACCACCCTCGAATTTCTGGAATAAATAAAAGTTCGTCACAATCTACTCTCTTTTAACATACTGTTGGATACAGCTGCTAATATTTTGTTTAGTCTTTTGCATCTGTGTTCGTGAGTAAGTCTGGCCAGGAACTTTGTTTTCTTATGCTGTTCATGTCTGGCTTTGACATCAAGATTATATGGGGTGCATCGTCTGAATTAGAGGTAATTTTCTTTGTGGTAGAGTCTGTTGATGGCGCTCTAAGAGTTGTTCTGGCCTTCTAACTTTAACAACAGATCCCTGTCAGCTGGAAGCAGAGTTAATGATTCTATTTCATGAACGGGTGGATGTTGCTGTTCCTCGGGTGCGCTTGTTATTAACATGAGTGTTCTTGCTTTTGTCCTCCTGCCTGGTGTCAGGGGACGACATGGCATGAAGGCTCTCTGGGGCCTCGAGGAATTCCCAGTCTCCAGAACCATGAGGAATACATTGTTCTTTATAAATTTCCCAGTGTTGGGCACTCTGTTATGGCAACACAAAGTGCACTAAGATAAAACATGTAGTACTACTTTTTCTTCCCTCTCTCTCTCTCTCTCTCTCTCTCTGGCAGTACTGGGGAGTGAATCCAGGGCCTTTGCCCTGAGCTACATCCCCAGCCCTATTTTTATTTTTTTACTTTGAGACAGGTTCTTGCTAATTTGCTAAGTTGCCCAGCCTGGGTTTAAACTTGTAATGCTCCTGCCTGAGCCTCTCAGAGTCCTGGGATTATGGGTGTACGCCACCAGCCTGGTATTTGGACTAGAGACGTCCGGTCACTTTCCAAAGGTGGAGAAGTCCGCAGTGGAGGCTCCGACCCCCAGGACTCTGTCTCCGAGTCCCTCCGTTTCTGCGATTCTGAGATGCAGTATGTACAGCTGTGAATTCACATTCAGATGTGGTTCCAGGTCAGTGTCCTGAGACGTGACTGTGCGAGAAGCCCTCCTTGGTGGGCGGCCACTCATGTTCAAGGGGGGATGCTCGGGGCCCCCCATGGGGATGCATCAAGTTTTCTGTGCAAATTGTAGCAGGTAATCGAGTTTTACGGGGAGAGGTCAGAAGCTTAGGACAACGAGAGAATTTGTCCTGGAGTTTTGAGGAGTAAAAAGAGATAAGTGATTTTTTTCTGAATCAATGAACGATTTGCAGTACAAGAGCAGCCATTTAAAATACGTGACACCGTCCATGTTTCAGGAAGGGTGGGGTAAGGGGGAGTGGCCAGAGTCCTGAGCGTGTGGCAGCCGCTGCACAGAGGCCCTTCCTGTCTCTGAGCGGATCCCTGGACGTGTAGACCACCCGCCTGAATGGAGGGCACGATTGCTGGGTCCAATTCACGCCACCCTGAAACTCTTCCCACTGAGGAAGCCAGAGCTGCCAGGATTCCAGCCTGCTTTCAGGTGGTGAACCAGGAAAGGCTCAGGCAGGGATCCTGGGGCCTCCGGCGAGTCACCATCCTGGGAATTTGCTTCTTCCTCTGCAAACAAAACTGCCTGCCCTCGCTAAGTCATGGGGGTGGTGCTCTCGGGCCCTGGTGAGCTCATGTGTGGGACTGAAAGACACAGCAGAAAGGATGGACATCTCATCTGGCACCTTCCTTCCTCCCAGCCCCATCACCCACCATGCTTCCCCTGTGTTCTGTCTTCCAGCCACAGACCACCTTTCTGTTTCTTGAGAGTAGATCCTTCCTACCACTGGGCCTTTGCATATGCTATCCCCATAGCCTGATGTTCTTCTCCTTGCTTTGCTTAGTTTTAATCCTGTTCATTGTGCAGCACTCAACTCCGGTACCTCTAGAAAGCCTTTTCTGACCATACCCCTGTCCCTCCATCAGCAAGGGCTGGACTTCACTCTTACATGTGTGCTCCCACCACATCATGTATGGTACTCCCATCTCTGTTTGCATTAACATTCGTGTGCATCTGTGATGGTCCTTGTGACTAGATCAGTAGGAGGGAAGAGAATGTTTTTGCTCACCTATGTGCACCCCGGGCCTGATAGATACTACCAATTGCACTCCAGGTCCTGGCTGTAGGTAGCAGGGCTTGTGCATTTTGGTGCTTGTATTAGTTACCTTTCTAGAGTCAGTGGTTTGCAAGAGAGCAGATGACAAATACAAGTTACAGCATTTACGCCCAAGCCAAATGCGGGGACAGTGCTAAAAGTCTATCTGTGCACTGGAGACCTGAAAGATCCAGTTCAGGGCTGGGAGCCCACAGCACCGTCCCATGTACGTCCGTGTCTGCAGATGATGACTGAAGAATTCTTCAGTGGAACTAGGATCCGATGCTCACAGTGGAGATGAAGACCAGAGCTCCCCCGAAGCAACAGCAGCCATCCTCGATGACAGCAAGGCCCCGAGCTCCTTCCTCATCGAGAACAGCTGAGTCCCCTGCGGAAGAACCAGCCACAGCAGGGCTTCTGGGAGCCAGCCAACCACTATCGTCTGCTCTCATTCTCCTTTACGTCACGTCAGCAACAATCCTCAGGTGGATCTTCTATGTCCGAAATCACACCAAATCAGTCCAGCTGGGCGCTCCCGTGCAAGGTGACCATGATAAGAAGCCCTCCAGAGTGCCTTAGCTGGGATCCTCAGGCAGAGAAGTCTCCTCTGAGTCAGCCCCACCGTTGCACACTCTCTTGCCCTCCCGCTGAGCCCAGCTCTGGGGACTTCGACGTCCTGTGGATGTCTGTATATGTTGTACACATCGAGTGACAGCCACTAGTTCCAGCGGTGGGCAGTGGATGCCGCCCTGTCTGCTAGGAGAGCCCCACAGCTCTGGTCGGAGAGCAGCAGCCAGAGGGAAGTGAGATTTCCAGGGAGGAGCCCCAGCTGCGTTTGTAGATGCTCTTCCGTCTGAAAGCCAGCTTGGGAGAATTGAATTATTAATAAAATTCTAGGAAGCCTGGTGTTTTTTTCAGGAACCTTTATCCAATCAAGAAAAAATAAATTCCAAGTGCGCTTTTAAGCCCCACTATGTTTTGTTTTTTTTTTATTTCGAAAACTATATGGATGCACAATTTCCCAGAACTAGCGTGGTCATAATCACAAACACCCGGTTCAGTGTGTTTTCCAGACCGACGCCTCCTCCCCTCACCGGCACCCAGGTCCGGGGTGGGACCTTTCAGCACCCACAGCTGCCCTCCCGGTGGCTGTCTTCTTGCCACCCCTCCCCTTGGGCCGCCCTCCTGACCTGCAGCACAGACCAGTTCTGCCAACGCTGGGATTCCGTGTGAATGGGACCATGCTTCTCCAGTCTGGCTTCTTCCTTCAACATTGTCTTTGTCTTTGTTTTTTATTTTTGTTTGTTTCTGTTTGGAGACAGGGCTTTGCCATGTAGTTCAGAATGTCTTTGAACTCACTGTGTAGTCCAGGCTGGCCTTGAACTCACAGCAATCCTCCTGCCTCAGCCTCCCATGTGCTGAGTAGTTGGGTAGTTACTTAAAAAATGACTCACTAGTTAAAAGTATTCCAGATCCTTCTTGCCTCAAACAAAGAATTGGACAAGACAAACAAAAAGTGGTGCCAAAAGTTTATTTGAAAAATGAGGAGTGAAGGGGCGAGGGAAGAACTAGCTCTGTAGCACGAGCTTGGGCCAAAAAAAGAAAGGATGAAATCAAAAATAAAAACACACTCTGCATCCAGAAGGCGCAGGGCAGGCTGCTGTGAGGACTCACAATAGCGGCTCCTCGTGGTGTCTGGTCTCTTTTTCCGTCCACATCTCGTGGGAGCCCAAGAGAAGTTCTACGTATGGAGTCCTGCTGTTTCTACAATCCACGGTCAGCCCGGTGTATGCAGCAGAGGTACCAGCCCCTCCCCTGCCAAGGTCCTGGGGCATCGCTTCTTGCCATTCTCTCGTCCAATCTCCCACAAGCTTCTGCTACGTGCTTTGACTGACTGACTTACGTAACATTCCTGGAGCTCCCCTCTTCTATCCTTCTTCTTTCTATGCCTTTATTTCCCTGGTAAATACCTGTAAATACCAGCAAGTGAGTAGTAAAAATGTAAATCATCACAATTTTTTCAGAGTGGCTATTGGGTTTTGCATCAAACGTTTTAAAATACGCATGCCTGCTAACTCCCAAAGTCCACATACACAGTTTTCATACTTTTTCTTTTCTCAGGAAAGACTCCTGAGGCTTGTATATAGATATAGCTCCAAAGATGTTCACTGCAGCATTGTCAACAAAAAGAAATAGAGCCAGTCTCTAAAGGTCCAAAAACCTTGGCCCAGTCACATAAACGGCGGTTGTATAATAGTTACGTGGTCACAGAACTGTTCACACAAATTGTGCTGTACCAAAAAGCGTCCTGTGACTTGTGCGATTTCCCAACACGGTGACGAGCGAGCTTTACCTCCATGCTGCGAACTGAAGGGCTGCTGACAGGCTCCTCCAGGCCGGAGCAGTTCGTCTTCTGCAGCTGCAGGCTCTGCTGCCCTCCATTACTACAGGCTCCTTCGCGGACACCGTCGCTGCGTTAGCAGGAAGTTCTGCAGGCAGGTGTGTGCACTGACACCCGGCTGGGCAGCGTGCGTCAGAAGACACACGAGCGAGAAAGCCACCGTCCTTCCGGGAACCCAAAGACCCAGCAGGAGAGTGTGTGGAGACGAGCGCCCCGCACAACACATCCAGAGGAGGCTGGAAGGCCGGGCAGGGAGAGAGGGGCCTCCACAAGGCAGGGGACGTGGGGCAGACCACAGACCGCGCGGTCGGAGGGAAGTGGGCTCCGTGCTGGCTGCTTTCCACGGTGGCGTGATCCTGTCTGCAAGGGACTTAGTCGGGGGCTCAGCGTGCGGGTCGGAAAGGAGGCTGTCTTAGTGTTTGCTTTGTGTGGCTATCATAGGGTACCACAGACTGGGAAATGTATTAAGAAATTTATTTCATATAGTTCTTGGGGCTGGGACGTCCAAGGTTGAGGGACCTGCACGGGGTGAGAGCCTTCTTCCTGCATCAGGCCACAGCAGACAGCGAAGATCGGTGACTAACCAATCCTGTGATAACAACTAACCAATCCTGTGATAACTAACCAATCCCTTCCGTGATAACAACTACCAAATCCCGTGATAACTGACCAATCCTGTGATAACAACTAACCAATCCTGTGATAACTGCCCAATCTCGTGATAACAATTAACCAATCCCGTGATAACAACTAACCAATCCTGTGATGGCAAGTAACCAGTCCTGTGACGACTAATCAATCCTGTGATAATAGCTAACCAGTCTTTGATAACTAACCAATCCTGTGGTAACTAAGCTATCCCGCGATGACAAACCTATCTTGCAGCAATGGTGCTGGCCCACGCACCTGGCAAAGCCCTCCTACCCGTCGCCTCTCAGCACTCTTGCATGGGCTCAGGTGTGCAGGCTGTGAATTTGGGGGCACATTACAGTCACAGCAGGGGGACCCTCACATGCACCTTGAATGGTTGTTAGAATATACAGTGAATTGAAAGACATGCACGTATCCTGACCTTGGAACCTCTGGATGCGAACTTAATTTGGAAAAAAGGATGTTTGCAGATGTAATTAAGGATCTCAGGATGAGACTGTTTTAGATGCTAGATTACTTGATCATCCTGGACTAGTTAGAGTCAATGACAAGTGTCCCTATAAGTGACAGAGGACAGACATGCAGGGAGAAGGCAGAAGGTCAGCTGAAGATGGAGGCAGAGACTGGAGTGTCAGGAGAAGCCAGGAGGGTACGTGAGTCAGCTTTCGTTGCCCTGACCAATACCTAGACTGACGGCTCGTGGGAAGAAGTACTTCGGCCCCCGGTTGTGGTTGTTTCAGTCCATGGTTGGCTGGCTCTGCTGCTTTGGAGCCTCTGACACTTGTGATCCAATCACCGCCCCAAGGTCCCGTCTGTGCCGGAGCGCCTGGTCCTCGTCAGGTGCTTGCCGAATGACCAATCCTTTCTTTACGGGAGAGGGACTGGGCAGGGGAGGTGGAGCATTTTGGACCGGGGTTGGGGGGCGGGTATCTGAGCTGAGCAGAGGAGTGATCTGTGGAGTGACGCCCGGGGGCCCCAGGTGGATCTGGGGCACACATGTCGGGCAGGAGGAGGAAGTCAGGCACACTGCCTCCTGGGCTGGCAGCCAGAAGAGGAGGCCCCCAGCCAGGGTGAGAGGGAGGCAGGTGGGGGCTTGGCCTTGCCTTGCTGCTGCCCTGTGGCGGCCCTGTGTGGCCCGACATGTGCCCACTTCCTTGATACTCATGAGGTTTGACACTGAGGCTCTGTGGTTAGCTCATGCCTACTCTGGAGACTGTGCCCGGGAGGTCTGGAGTTGTGGGGCGCAAGTCCTTGCCTGAGAGCCTGGGCTGGGGATGGAGTGGGGAGGTGAGGTTCTTGACCTTGCTTATGAGCACCCTGGAATCCTCCTGGCTGAGAAGATCGGTTTTACTTTGGTGTCAAGAACACAAAGTGATTCATTTATTTTGCAAATGACGGTTTGTGTACTAGGATTCATCTTGCCACAATAGATTGGAAGATAAATGCTTAAAACTTTTATAATATCTTCGGAAGTTTGTCTCCCTCAGTTTTCTTACCATTACGGGAGCTCTATCCATGTCAGTCCGGGAAGCCTAGATGTTTTTTTTAAACCGAGGTTCGGTATTTCATGGGCTAAGTGTCGCACGACTCGTGTGTTCTTTCTTCTGCGGAAAGGTGTTCAGGCTGGTTGTTTACACGTCCTTGCGAGGGCAGAGCCCGCCGCACACACTCTGCGCTTGCTGGCTTTGCACGGGGTGAGGGCTCCCGGGGGCCGGCCCGGGGCGGGAGGGCATCCAGGAGGGCCCACCCAGGGGCAACTGCGGGTCTGTGGGGAGACCATCCGGACGTTTTGGAGGTAGTTGTACATTTTCTGCAAAGTGATTCTGCGTTTGTCCTTCTAACAGCGGAGCGCAGGAATCCCAGCTGCTCCACATCCTTCCCCTTCTCCTGGGTGGGGAACCAACTGTGGTTTTGTTTTAGGCTCGTCTGGGACCAGTGAAGGTTTTCATGTCTGCTGGCCAAGTGGGTTTCTCTCTGGGAATGGCCTTTTCACGTCATTATCTATTGTCACTGGATTGTTGGACTATTTCTGGTTGACAATTGAACATTTGGAATTGTTTTAACTATTTTATTTTTTTTGGGACAGGGTCTGGCTATGTCGTTCAGGCTGGCCTCAAACTCACAGCAATCCTCCTGCCTCAGCCTCCCCAGTGCTGGGATCACAGGCGTGCGTCGCCACGCCCGGCTTGTTTTAACTATTTTTTTTTTTTTTCTTTTCGGTGCCGGGGATCAAACTTGGGGCCTTGTGCTTGCCAGGCAAGTACTCTAACCACTGAGCTAAATCCCCAGCCCCTAACTATTCTTGATCTCAGGGTTTCCACAAGGATTTTAGGGACATCCTGTCCAATTTCATGAAAGCTTTGTTAGGTTTTGATTGGGATTGAATTCAATTTATAGATTAATTTGAAGATGTTTGGTATCTTTACAATATTGTGACTTAGTAAGCCAGAACACAGTGTGTTTCTTCATTGGGTTTTCTTTTGTGTTTTGCAGCAAAGTTTATAATTTTCTGCATAATGTTATTGTATATATTTCATACTGTTTTTTCTCCTTCTCAGTAATTGTTCTTTTGCTAATAGGGTCATTTTAAAGAACGAATTTCTGGGCTGGGGTGTAGCTCAGTGGTAAAGCATGCTTGAGTAGCGTGTGCGAGGCCTGGGTTTCATCCTGGGAAATAAAGTTTTCTGTGGCATATCCTTTTATTTTCTCTTCCTCTTTCACCATGCAGGCCTGGCCGTCCGATCCAATGTGGATCAGCAGGGATGACTTTGAACATCCTGGTCTTGTTCTGTTTTTTAGAGAGAGTGTTTTGCATCTTACTCTGTATAAAGTTGGCTCTCTTTCTCAGGCCAAGGATATTCCTTCTCTTTGTGTGCCACCAAAATGTTTTTGTTTGCTTTTAAAAAAATAAATGGATGCTGTGGCTTTTATCCAAGCCTTTTCTTCTTTGCATTATAATTCAAACATTTTTAAAAATTTATTTGTTTATTTATTTGCAGTGGTGGGGATGGAACTGGGGCCTAGTGTGTGCTGGGCAAGGCTCTACCACTGAGCATCACGTCCAGCCTTGAGTTAATCATCTTTAAAAAAACAAACAATACATGGTTGGACCTGGTGGTGCATGCCTGTAATCCTAGAACTGAGGAGGCTGAGGCAGGAGGATCGCCACAATTTTGAGGCCAGCATGGGCCACATAGTGAGTTCAAGACCACTCTGAACTACGTAGTGAGATACTCTCTCCAAAAACCAAGAAAAACCTGTAAGCCTGTATTGTTATCTAGAATTGTGTCTCCCTGATGCATTGAAACTTTTATCACATTTTTATCTGCTTTATTGTTAATAATGATATTTATCTTAAAGTCTGACTTGTCTGATAGTAGTATAATAAACTTCATCTTGGTTGTAATTTACCTTTCCCTCGCAGTTTTTGTATCCTTATATTTTAGACTTGCCTCTTGAACGTAGCCAGATTATTTTAACATTGATTACATTAATCATGATTACTTGAACATTATTATGTGTTCCCTTTTAATTTTTTTATTGATCTCTTTGGGTTTATTATTATTATATTTTACACTATTTGTCCTGTTTTTTTTTTTTCTTTTCACTTTGCACCTACATCTGTGTAGTTTTCTTTATTTCCTATTTTTTCCCTTCTCTGGAAAACATGTTGAATTTTATTTAAGCGTTCTTTCTTAAACTTTTACTATATAGTCTTGCTTTAAAAAGACTACGGTTAGGGCTGAGGATTTAGCCTAGCAAGTGCAAGGCCCTGAGTTTGATCCCCAGCACCAAAAAACAAAACAAAATAGAAAAAGAACACTACAGTTATTACCTTTTTATTTCTTTTGAAGAACGCAAGGTCATTAATACACTTTTGCATCTGTTACTGTCGCCTTATCCTCTGTGCTCTTGCTGTCTGGTATTTTGCTTCCATCTTATTCTTTTAACTCTCTAATTTATCATTATCACTGCTGTTGTTCTACCATTGTTATTATTTTGTTGTTTTCTGCCTGTTAATATTTACCCCTATATTTATTAATTTCTTTGTTAAGCTTTTCTTCTGGTGTCTTCTTTCTGAGCTTTGTTTCCCTCTGCCTGAAATACCCTCTTTAAGTAGCTCTTCTAGGAAGGACTACTAATGATAAATCCTTTGGTTTTCTGGGAAAAAAAAAAGAAAAAAAGGCAGAAGGAAAGAAAAGTAAAAGGCTCTATATCCTCACCTCTCCTCCCACCGTCCTCTGATCTCAGTCTTTGGCTTTTCTTCTGGTCTACCAGTGCCCACGGCCAGCTGCAGGTCTGGAGGCCGGGTGCCCCTGGCGTCGCTCTGGACAGCCGACGGGTGTAGGTGTGGAAATGTCCTTGCCCGTTTGACTGGGGAGTGGGGCAGTTCTGAGCCCCATGTCCTGACTTCTCCCCAACTCTCCCCTCAGGACTAAGTGTCATTTGCCTGGCTGGTGGCTTAATAAACATCTGTTGGCGGCTTTCCTTTCCCACATCACATTTCCCCTTCTCTGCCTCCGTTTCCTGCCCTCCCAACTCCTTCTCTGCCCTGGGACACTCAGGGTCTGTCTGGGGCATTCGACTGCTTCTCTCAGCACTTATTCTTCCATTTTTCTGAACTTGCCTCTCATTCTTTTAATCTCCGTATTTCTTTGAGTAATTTCTTTGCATTTATTTCCAACAAAATTTTCTCCAGAAGTATCTGTTTTAAGTTCAACTTTTTCGATCAGTTTACTATAAATTTTCATTTCTAAAAATTCTTTTTTAAATCTTCCTGTTCTTATTCCCAATTCTTGCTTTTTAGTCCATTACAGTTTTCAACACTTTGTTCTTTCATTGTTTTATTACCTGAATTCTCAGTTCTCAGTTCTGTTTTTAGCCTACAAACCCACATGTAATCAGGGGTACAAACACCAGAGAAAGACTTAATTTTCCTGCTCTCGAAACTGAGGGAGACACACAAGACTCTTCATTGGCTGTGTGGCAGATGAGCTTTTTCTTGGTCTGCTCTTTCCCTCCAAGGCTTTCAGCTCTGTGCAGGAGTCTTGGTGCTGGTTCTCTGTCTGGAAAACCTCATTTCCTGTCCCCACAACATCGAGCCATCAGCCTGGAGGGTCTGGCTGATCCCCGAGGACTGCACATCCCAGGTTTGGTCAGGTCCTTCTTCCTCATGGACCTTTGGAGACACAGCGCTCCTTGCTTTTCTCCAAGCACAGCTGTGCATGAAAAAGAAAACATTCATTTTATATATACATATGTATTTTTTTGAGGGGGCACGGTGCTGGGGATTGAACTCAGGACTAGGCAAGCGCTCTACAACTGAGCTAAATCCCCAACTCTACATTCATTATACTTAACACAGCACTTCCAGGTATATTTTTAATGGGAACATTTTCAGGTTTTATAATTTTCTTTTTTTTAAGGATGGAGATGAACACTCTTAGGTACCTTTTCTCCCTTGTGCTAATCTGCCTCTTCTGCCCCCTCCTTCCCTGACGATGTGTGTGGGGAAGGACATAACGGTTCCTCATGGGCTTGTGGCGGGGGCATCGTGTGCGAAGCACGGAAGCGGGCTTCCCTCCCACATGCTGCGTGTCTTCGCTGCCTGGTTGGAGCCAGGGGCCGCCATGAGTCAGTCGCTCCCTGCCTTCCTCCCTCATTTTATCAGCGATCTCTCTGTAACAGGAATGAGTCTGGCAGATCATGTTGAGAATCGAGTTCTGAGGTGTGTGAGGTTGGAGAGTGTGTGTGTATGTACATGTGTGGTGCATACGTGTCCATGCATGTATATGTATGCACATGTATGTGTGTGTCTATATGTATAAGGTTGGAGGAATCAGGGTAGCAGAAATGGGGTGGAAGAGTCTTCAGGGGGCTGTGGATAGAGCTCAGGGGCTCACTTGCCTAATATGTGCCAAGCCCTGGGCTCGGTCCCCAGCAGAGAGGGGAGACTGAGAGGAAAAAGAGAATCAAACCATCGCTCCCACCCCCGTCACTTCACAGCGGCCTGGTCTCGCCGGCAGGACCTCCGTCTTCATCCTGCCCATTAACTGTTGGCCACAGCCAGGCGGACGGTCCCGTGAGGGCCTGCACGTCCACGCCTGGGTGGACAAGCAGTGGAGTGCGCCTTCTCCTCCTGGCAGCTAACTTGGCTGAGGGTGAGGCGTTTTCCAGAATTGCCGAGTCTGTCCCTGGAAGCTGGATCCCAAAGTCATGTTTATCCAGCCTGGTCCCTCCCCGTCCCAATCGGCCTGCTCTGGTAAAGCCAAACACCTGTAATCTGTGTGGCTTTTGGGGAGTCCCAGGGACCCAGCCAAGCACCCAGCTGGGGCTGTGGGTGTTGGGGGTGTTTATTCTGAGGGGTCACCACAGCTCATTATGGCCACTGCCCAGAGGTCTCCCTCCAAGCTTTTCGAAGCCTGAAGCCTTATCAGCTTGGAGGTGTTTCTAATACCATTTCCTGCCATTGTGTCCCGCTGGTAATTAAGGGGAGGCCAGTGCCCTGTTGTGGCCGCTCACAGCACTTGTGGTAGGGAAGAGGGGCGGGTGGTCAACGTCACAGCTTGGGCTTTCTCTCCTCCTCTGTGAGGACTCTGCGGCCCTGGGCTGCTTCGCAAAGCAAGACAGTCTCCGAGCTGTGGCAGTCCAGCCGCCTCATCCGTGGCTGGGAGCATGGCCTAGCGGGGCAGCACCATCTCGCAGTGGCTGAGCCTCCCAGGAGAGCTTGGAGAGGCCCGAGGACTCCATTTGCAGGCAAGGTATTGTCTTTGGAAGGGGAGCTGGTGCCATGGGGGGAGGAGGATGCGGGCCAAGCCCTACCTAGCCCTGGGGTGTAGGCTGGGTCTCCATCCCTGCACTAGCAGGGGTTTGCTCAGGGGTAATTCAAAGCCAGGGCAACCCTGGTGCCCCTTCCTCTTCTTCCTACCTCTGGGATCCTGTTTTTCTTCCTGCAATGGTTTTCCCACGTGCAGAGAAGACTAGCACGAGCTCTGCTCCCACTTCTTGGGTCCTTGCTGGGGGCAGACAGTACCAGCGAGAGCCCGCTGGAAGCACAAGTCTCAGACAGTTGCTGCTCCCCAGTTTGCTGCCAAGGTGGAAGGAGCTAGGGGTGCGTCTGCTCCTGGCTGCTGCGGGCATGTGGGGACTCGAGAGGTCAGGCTGGCCTGGAGGAAGCTCAAGGGGCAGACAGAGGCCTCCTCCGCCCCCCACCTGGTCTCGGCCCGGGACTGATGTCTCTGGGAAGGGCGTCCAGGGTGGGCTTACAGGGTTGGCCATTCTGGGGGATTAGCAACCGCGTTCAAGTGAGAAATGGGAGTGAGTGAGGGAGCAACGTTTTCCCTGGCTTTGTGCCTTGGCAGGAGCATATACTGGTACCTGTCTACCTGGGCAGTAAGAAACAGCTTGTTTTTCTCTCGCTGCCTGCAGATGGCTCCTGCCAGTCTCACCAGGATGCTGCTTGCTCTGGCCCTCACCTTGCCAGGTAGGTACCAGGGTACTTCCATTCCCCACGCCGGGTCCAGGGCCAGCAGATGTGCCTGGGGCTCACCACTCGGGGTCTTCTGAGTCACTGGTTATCTACTGTGGAGGGTCCCCGTCCTCTGACACACGCAACCCAGGGACCCGCTGCCTGCGATGCCGTCTCCTGTGGGGTAGAAAGGACAAAGCAGGCACAGAACTGACTGACAGGATGGCAGCACGGGGGGCAAGATGGAGTTTAACCTCGAGTAGGTCATCAGTGCTAGAGGCTTGAGGCGATCATTCCCATGGACAGGTGGAGAGGCTGAGGGTCAGAGAGGGAAACGGCTGCTCTAGTCGCAGAGCCCGAGTCAGAGGTCAGGTCCCCGAGCCGCAGGCCGGCTCTTCCTGCTCCCCGTCGGTGTGTGCCTTCCTTCACTCTCTGCGGTTCCCAGCTGGTGAACGGCGGCAGGAACTTCGCACCCGGGTCTGCTCCACATTGACCCTGCAGGTCAGCGGCGTACAGCCTGCCGGCCAGATTAGTCTGCAGAGAAGTGTACGCGTGTCACACGCCCTGCACGCTGGGGGATGTGGCAGAGGAAACTTCCTGCTGTAGCTCTCCACCTGTCAACGCGTGTGTGCGCGTGCGTGCGCGCGCGCACACACACACACACACACACACATGTAAGGAGTCAGCAGTTAGCACTTCATGACCACGTTGACATGAGCACCATTTGATCTGTCTAAAACGTAATCTGCTCAAGATATACTAGTAGATTTCTCTACAAAGATGCTCCCTGAAATCTATTTATAATAGTAAAAAGTTAGAGAAAATGTTAATGATGGGAGGTGATACTATACATAGATGTAAAATATGATGCAGCCACTAAAATCAGTTTAATATATATCTATATATATACACACACACATAAAAACACACATACAGACGTGATGAATCATTTACAGCCTCTTGGGAAACATAGAGGTCATACATGGCTTGCACGCGACGATCGCCAGTTTGCAAAAGTTCGTAACTGTGTAAGGACCATAAAGTGGCGCAGGAAGATAAACACTAAAATATTAACTCTAGTTATTGCTGAATGTTGGGTCACAGGTGATTTCAGCTTGTGTTTTCCTCTGTATTCTCCCAATTTTCTCTCCTGGGCATCATCGCATTTGAAGTCAGTGAAGAATGCCGTTAAAATGAGCAGATTTCCCAAGATTGCCCAAGTTCCGGCTCCTGTCTGGGGGCTGGAAGCGGTAGCTGTTGTCTTGTGTAGCGCGGAAAGTACCTCCGTACAGGTCAGAGAGCACTGGCCGAAGGTCCCAGGTGCACTCACCCGGCGCTTCTCCCTCCAGGGACCTTCTGTACAGAAAGGACCCGAGACAGGCCCTCGACGGCCAGGTGCAGCCTCTTTGGAAGTGACTTCATCAACACGTTTGACCAGAACATGTACAGCTTCGCGGGAGACTGTAGTTACCTCCTGGCTGGGGACTGCCAGGCGCACTCCTTCTCCATTCTGGGTGAGTTCTGCCGCGGAGGGAGCTGCTCACAGGCCTGGTGTCGGGGGAGGGCTCCGGGTCCCACCACACACCTTAGCTCAGAGGTCGCCGCTGAGAACACGGAGGAAGATGGGCTTCCTGTGACACCTGGCTTCCCCTGCTTCCCTGCCTTCCTCTGGCTTCTCCAGCGGAGCCTGGTGTTGGAGAGAGTGTTTCGCCTTCTCCGGTGGTTGTGTTCATTGCTCTGGGTCCAGGCTGTATGCTGGGAGCTCTAAAGCATCAAGAAAAATTGTGATCTCTTTGGCCATGGTGAGGCACACCTGTGACCCCAGCCACTCAGGAGGCCGAGACAGAGGGTCACAAGTTCAAGCCCACCCTGGGCAACTTAGCGAGACCCTGTCTCAAAATGAAACAGAAAAAGGACTGGGGATATAACTCAGTGGCAGAGCACTTAACCTCACACACACAAGATCCCGGGGTTAATCTCCAGCACCACAAGAAAACCAAACCAAACCAAACAACCAATTAACAAAATGTCCAGAAGGACCTTTGGAACACACAGAGCTCCCTGCAACAAGAAAGAGTCATCATTTTCTTGGTGGCTTATGGAATTCAGAGTATACAGCTTATGTTGAGCAAATCCCGTTACCAGAAAGGGCTAGTACTGTGCGGGTGTTGTCCCTGCACCCCGACAACAGCTCTGGGCTGTAGGTCCAGTCACTCCTGTGTTACAGAGGAAGAAACAAGGCCCAGGGGGGCTGTCTAACCCTCCCCAGGCCTCGCAGGTAGTCAAGGGGGAGCTGGATCCTAACCTCCCGCTTCTCAGGGTGAAGGACAGTCCCTTTGTACTAAGGAGGGAGGCACTTCCCCAGGCCGGGCGTGGGGCTGGATGCACCGATGGACAATTACGGTTTGGTGAATGCCGCCCTTTAAGAGCCAATCATCTGGGGTGGCACAAACCCCAGTGAAGGTGTGGGCCTCGACCTTGGGGAGCTGAGGTAGCCATGGACACGCCCATGTTGTGAAAGAAAAATTCCAGGGCACCTGCTAAAGCTGGTAGGAAAGACCTTGTAGCCAAGAGACCTTGAGGGAAGGCTGCAATGGGGCTTTTGTGGAGGGGAGAAGAAGTGGAGTTCAACTCCAAATGCCAGAGAAAGTGGAGTTTGAGCCCAAGAAGGGTGGAAGTCAGATGTGGAAAACTACAAGAGGTTGTCAGGACAAGGGGAATCCTGCTGAAGTCAAGCCGTGTGACCGGATGTCCTGGTTGGAGTAGGAAGAATGTGATTCTATATCAAGGGCAGGTGGGTTTTGGTTTTTTTTTCCCTAAACTGACCTAGTAGAATTCTTGCTAAAACTTGACTAATGGGCCAAGGACAGAGCCCAAGGTCGGGACGGCTGCGTTCTCCTGGTGTTGGTGTGAGTGGGGTGGGTGCTGGAAGAGGAGCAATGCATGGAGGACACGCTGGCGTTTTGGGGGGACCAGAGTCCTGGGGTCAGGGGAGGGAACCCAGAGCTCGGACCCTGTGGTTTTGGCTCACAGGACAATGTGAACAATAACATCCTGTTTCCTCCATCCTATCATGCAAATCCTCTCCCTGCTGGGCCTTGCTCATATCCCAGGAAGGTGTTTATATCCTTCCTCCACGAAGGCCTTCTGGTGCGAAGGGGGTGCCCTTCCTTGGTCCCAGCTGCTGGTCGGATGGCTCCAGGGGCCCAAGCCCAGGCTGAATGCGTTGGAGAGCCTGCTCCTCCTAAGCCAGGGCTGCGGGATCTGGCTTGCAGGGGCCTGCTGGGAGGGCCAGGAGCAACCGCAGCCCCGAGTCACCGCCGCAGTGCACCGCGTGAACCTTCGCTCTGGAGTGGTTAGCAGGATGGTGGATCAGAGCAGAGCGCGACCCCTGAGCGCTGTGCAGAGCAGTGAGCTCCACAAAGGCCCTCAGGTCCACCGCTGCTTCTGAAGCTGGGGGTGACCACGTGCTCAGCACCTCCATCACTGAGTTCTGCACGCCAGGCAAGGCCTGGGGCAGCCGGGCTGGTCTGTCCCCTTCAGCTGGCAGTTACAGCAAGCGCCAACCTGGAGGTCTCTGGGGAGGGGGATCCGAGAGTCCCTGAGGGCCACACATCCTCTATCGCGAGGGGTGGAGCAAGTGACACCAGAGACTGACTTGCAGATCTCCCCGCATCAGGGGCTTGTGAGCCCGAAGTCCTAGGTCACCCTGAGGGGCAGCTCTGTGTTGCAAAAGGAGAGTTGGGCTCAGGGTTGGAAAAGCTGGGTGTGGCAGTGTAAGCCAGCAGCTCTCAGGCGGAATGAGTGACCCTCCTCACTTAACAGTCACAGCTGGGGGTGAGTGCTACTGGCATCTAGTGGGCAGGGGCCAGAGGGCCACTAATTATCCCACCATACACGGGACAGTCCCTACAACCAGGAAGCATCTGGCCTCAGATGTCAGTAGTGGCAAGATGGTGAGATCCATTGTATACCTAGCCCTCACTTTCGGCATCTGTAAAATGGAGTTGGTCTCGGGGAATGTTTTCCACACTGAGCCACAAGCCACAGATCCTAACCAGCTTTTACAAAAATTAAATACAGGTGTGATTGAAAAATACAGTGGATATTTAAATGAAAAACAATGAGAGTAAAGAACACTTTGCTATTGATCCCCCTCAGGATCTTCCCCCTTGCTTTGCATGCACTAGTCCCGTTGTTCTTGCTACTTTTGGAAGCAATTGTCCAAGTCCTGTCTCTGGGAGTCTTTAGATACACTGTCGTGGCTGACTGAATGTCTTGAATTGATTCAAACTGTTTGCCTTTTACGGCCAGTTTGACTTTGGGGAAGAGCCAGAAGCGGCGTGGTGCTAGATCCAGTGAATATAGTGGATGAGGCCACACTGTCATGTTTTGCAAGCCTGCTTTTTCCCCTGGATGGCTCTCGGCAGCAGCATTCACCGTATTTTTGATCACACCTCATAAAGACAGGAAAGAAGACTTCCAGAACTTTGTAGCTGGGATAAGTGTGTTCCAAGTCAGGGAAGCATTCGGAGAGGTGTTAATGGCAATGCGTCCTTTGCTGTAATAAATTTTTAAAATTTAAACATTCAATCTACATTTTGATCACCCTTTATAAAACAGAATAGAAAACATCAGAAAGTTTCAGAGTGCACGGACCGGGGTAAGGGCAAACGGGAAAAGTGTGTGTGCTACGCTGGTTGTGTTTTTACTGAGATTTCTGGACACGAACATCGTAAGCGCCGTCTGTTTAGAGGGTCTGCAAGCTCCTCCCCGCTCTCTACCATCAGTCCGTTTCTCTGAACTGTTGACATTCACACTCCGCTTGCCCCGGTTGCGCTGGAAACCTCCTTACTGTGCGTGGGCAGGGACCTCCAGGCTCCGTGCGGTTCTGCAGTTGCCCGTGGTCCAAGGCCATCTCTGCCCCGGGCCGCTGTTTGTTTCTGAGACAGGGTCTTGCCGTGTAGCCAGGCTGGCTTTAAATTTGTAGCAATCCTCCTGCCTCAGCTTTATGAGCGCTGGGATTGTGGGTGTGCGCTGCCGTGCCCAGACGATTGCTATTTTTGATTGACCTCTGGGTGGGTGGGTAGGTAAGCGGGGGCTGGTAACCAGGACCTAAGTCATCCATTTCAGGGTCTCGACCTCTGCAGTGCGTGAAGATGGGGGCAGCACTACCCCCCGCCCCGGGCTCATTCAGGCTCAGTCCTGAGTGCTGCTCGCTGGCTGCCTCCTGGGGCCCCAGAGCAAGCCCTTCAGATGCTGAACACCCAGCCGAGCCCGAGTCCCAGCTCTGCCGTCGCGACGCTCTGTGATGGAGGCCTGATAAGGCAGGCACTTCCCCTCTGTTTTTGTTCTTTCCTCAGCCCTTCTCTGTCTATAAAACCATCCTCCTCCTCCTCTTTCCAGGTGACCACTGCCTTCATTACTTACTTGAGAATGACTGGGGCTCCCACACCCTCCCACACCCTCCCACCCAGTCTCTCCGTTCCCTCCTCTTTGTTTTTCTGCTTCTGCTGAATTCCTGGCTTGTCCAGCCTTTCAGCCTGGGTGCTGCTTTTCAACCTTAGAATAATAGTGACTTCTAGGCTTCCTGGCGGCACCTGCACAGCTCTGCCTCAGTGCAGGAAATGACTCCTTTAGCCAATTATCTGTGCTTGAAGGCCTCGGAGAGCGGTAGATCCAGAGCTGTGGGGGGGGGGCGCACATCCCAAGCTGCCTGGTTACCTCCCAATCGCTCCTTCCCAAACCTCCAGCCACAATCTTGCCGGCCGGCATGTTCCCAGTCACCCTTTCTGAATCCCCACGAGAAGGAGACCTTCGAGGAGAGGCCCGCAGGGATTCCTTTCTTGTTTCCAGGCGAGAGGTGTCTGTGGCTTGGAGGTGGCCTTCTGTCAGGTCACCCAGTGAAGCCGCGTCCACTTGCCCTGTGAGACTGGGGCTGTGGGGAGGGTCGTGCTGATGAGCAACTGGGTTTAGTTGTCATGAGGGGCAAGCACATGTAGCCTCCTGGCTGCTCTGTGCACTCTGACAGGTGGGCCTCCTCTTGCCCAGCAGGTCTGTGGAGAGGTGACCGGACCCTTGCGTGGATCACCAGTCGCTGGTCACTTGGGCTGGTGTCACGGTCGGAGTGTCAGCCTGGAAATAGCCCTTGATCTTTGTGTGTCGCAAACGCCTGGGACCTGGAAGATCCCAGAGGAGGGGCTGAAAACTGAAGGCTGTTGTCCGGCTGTTCTTTGTTTATTTCACTATTTTATTATGAAAAATTTCAAGCATACAGAATAGTTGAAAGAGTGCAAATGCGACATTCATATCTAACACTCAGATTCCAACATTCACGCTTCCATCTACTTACCCGACCACTTATTTTGTTTGTTTTTCTTTAGTGTCTCAGTCACTTTCGTGTCACTGGGACACAGCACCCAACAATTACAACTTAAAAGAGGGGAGGTTTATTTTGGTTCACAGTTTCAGTCCATGGTCAGCTGGCTCCAAGGCAGAAACAAGATTAGCAGAGGGACCTGGTGGAGGAAAATGTGCTCAACCTATGGTGGCCAGGAAGCAAAGAGAGACGGAAGAAGCCAGAGACAAGAATGCACCCTTCCGGGTCGCACCCCAGGCACGCACCTCCACCCGGGCCCCATTCCTAACAGCACACTCAGTTATGAACTCATCACTGGGTGAATCCAATGAGGAGTAAAGCGCCCCTTGATCCAGTCACCTTCCACACACATGAGAAATGTGGAGGACTTCCTAGATCTGAACCATAACATATGGCTAATTTCCGGCCATGAGAAAGTTTGTTCTGCTTCTGAAGATTTGCTCACTGTAAAAACTGTTGTCAGGGGCAATGCAGAGCACATCAGACTCCCCAGTTTAGACAGGAATGAAAGGAGAGAATTACAAACAAATTTAATTAAAATAGTTCAGTAGACTTAGTTTCCTATTCAAGAATCAGGTAACACCTCATCCTGTAAAGTAGGTGAATGTTCTGACGGGCCGGACAGAGGAGCTTGGTTTTGCAGAGTGGGGACGAGGAAGGCAGAAACAGAACGAGAGAATGAAAGGCAGGCAAGCCTGGAGATCTAGCTCACCTGTAGAGCACCTGTCTGGCTCATGCAAGGTCCGGTTCCATTCCCCAGGAAAACACCACACACACACACACACACACACACACACACAGAGAGACAGAAATTAGTTCTTTCAGACTTTCCGTGTAAAGATGTAAGCAGCTTCAACTGGCCCATTTAGGGGATCTGGCCTCTCTCATTCAAGCAACCATCCTAGTTTTGCCTTGGTCCTGTGGAACTTTGGCATAAGTGACTGCATTTTGGTTTGGTCTGTTGGGCCTAGTACAGGAACTCAGCCCAAGCCAGTGGCCTCCTGTAAGGTTTTTTTAAAATACAGGACAAACTTCCTTTACTTTGCTTGGCATCTCCCTTTTCAGCACTGGTGTGGAGCCCTGAAGACTGCGGCTTGTGGAGCTGCTCTGCCCGGCTGGAAGCGAGGAGGCCTTCCCTAGTTTGGGTTATCAGAGTTCCCAGCCATGAAAGCAGTCCCAAGTCAACAGACCTTCTCAAGTCTTCTGGGCTTGAGTCCACAGTCATCTTTTCTCCTCCTTTCTGAGGAGCTGGAGCCCACACAACCATACACCTTCTAGGAGGAGATGTATTTCCTCATGTCTAAGGTTACTGTTTGCTTGCATCCTGTGCTCTGTTCCTTCAGGGCCCCCACGGTACTGTGACCCGACACTCGGTCTTGGTCTTCTCTGGCTGTCCTCCATCCTCTTCATCAATTTCCAAGTCTTCAAGGCTTGAGACTCAGACTCTATCCTCCTGGTTCCCTCACTGCCTATGGCCGATCCATTATCTCTGAATACCAAGAACCAAGCCCAGGTAGTACTTCCCTGAGACTAGCTGTGGGTGTGAAAAATGTCTTGCCAAGTTTTCTCCTTTCATGCCAGCTGCCAGTAGCCTTGTCTCTGTGTTTGCCTCTCACGACAGGACCATGAACAGACACTATTTTATCTCGTGTTTGGCCATTCAGACACCTCAAAGACAGAGGCGACATCAATCATTTATCGAGTTCTTGGTCTCTGACTTTTCCCAGAGAATCAAATGTGGTGAACTGAATCATGGATCACCATGTCTATTTTGAACAAAGAGCTCAGGGATTCCAATTTAGGCTGCCCAAAGATTCTCTCTCTCTCTCTCTCTCTCTCTCTCTCTCTCTCTCTCTCTCTCTATCTATCTCTTTCGTGGTGCTTCTGCCTGCTGCTTGCAGTGTATTCAGTTTCTACATGCTTGTCTAACATTTACACCTGGATTGTAATCGCTCAGAAGGAAGTAATCATGTTTTTACATTTTCCTCTTGTGGAATGTAAGAGCCCCGGGAGGTTGGGTATCCTGAAGACATTCAAATAAGTATTTTGATGAAGGAGAAGATGAGTGAGCATCAAGATATTTAGAGAGATTTCTGCCGCCCAGTTATTAAGTCTTTTGGGGGAGTTTTCTGCTGAGATAAGATTTTAGAAGTAATATGATTAATACATCTAGCAACTTTTATGAGTAACAATACTACTGACTCTTTTTTCTTGCAGGGAACTTCCAAAATGGTGAGAGAGTCGGTCTTTCTGTGTACCTTGGGGAGTTTTTCGATATCCATTTGTTCGTGAATGGCACAGTGGTGCAAGGGGACCAGAGGTAAGTCAGACGCCCAGAATGGCGAATTAGAAAGGACCAGGGGCTCTCCTTCCCCACGTTTCAGATGAAGCAGCTGAGGCCCCAAGAGAGGCAGTAAGTGTGCCCAGAGGAAGGGATAAGCAGGGCAGTGTGCAGCCGGGTTTCCCAGCTGCACTGTCTAGAACCTGTCACTTTGGGCCAGGGTCTGAACTGCATAACATGTGGCTGGGGTTGGAAGGTGGGAGAAATAGCCTGGAAATGTACAAGAAGCACAATTCTGAGCCCATGCTCTGCCCCCCAGAATCTCCATGCCTTATGCCTCCAAGGGGCTGTATCTGGAAACTGAGGCTGGCTTCTATAAGCTGTCCAGTGAGGCCTACGGCTTTGTGGCCAGGATCGATGGCGGCGGCAACTTCCAAGTCCTGCTCTCAGACAGATACTTCAGCAAGACCTGCGGGCTGTGTGGAGACTTTAACATTTTTGCTGAAGATGACTTTCGGACCCAAGAAGGTAGTATTTTCTGGGGTACCATTTCCCTAATGTGCAGTTTTGCTTTTTATTTCCTTTTCACAGACCTTGTACTACTCCTTCCCTGGAATTTAAGTCTTGTCATGAACCCACTTCAGTTTATCTCAACAGCCTCATCCCTTCACCTTCCACCCTAGTGCCCGGACCTTTGGCTGGCCACACCCTGGAGTTCCTCGGACTACTTCCTTCTGCTTTTGCCCCACCTGCCCCCAGCTACATTTACGTGGCACATCCTTGGTAAACCCCGGATGGTTTGAGTGGCCCTGGCCAAGCCTCCTGCAACTGAGAAAAGTGGTTCCCCACCCTCTCTGAAAAGACCAGTTTATGTGTGTTCATGAGCAACAGAAGAAAATATGGGTGTGAACACCACTGTTAATCTTTTCATAATTTTAATTCCATAAATATTTAGTTGTTATGTTTCTTTGTAAAAGCTGAGAATCTTCTTCCTTAAGACTTGTCCACTCTCCAGTTAAGAGAAATAGTTGACTATTTCTTTGGCTGCACTGTGCTGTGTTGAAAAACAGTAAGATCATTTGTTTTTTCTTTTCTGGCACTTGATTCTCAAACTTTTTATTGTCCAATATGTGCATTTGAGGCTACAGATTTTCCTTAAAGTCTGTACGGTCCATTAGCTGTACCATACCTAATGGTAAAATTTTATTTAGTGATTTATTTTTGTTATTTTGAGATAGGGTTTCACTAGGTAGTCTGGGCTGTCCTTGAACTTACTAAGTAGCTCAGTCTGACCTTGAACTCTCCACGATCCTCCTGGCTCAGCCCCCTGGGTGCTGGCATTACAGGCGTGTGCCACCACATCTGGTGCCACACCGATTTTATTTTATTTTTATTTATTTTTTATTAAAAATTGTTTTTTGGTGTTGGAGATTGGACTCAGGGCCTTGTGCTTGCAAAGCAAGCACTCTAACCACTGAGATAAATCCACAGCCCCCACACCAATTTTAATGTGCAACATGTTTTCATTTTCATTTTACTCCACGAATTTTCTAACTTCCATTTTGAGTTATTTTTTAACCTGTAGTGTATTTTAAATGTCCAAATGTGTAGAGTGTTTAAGGTAACCTGTTTGTAACTATACCGAGTTTGAAATTAAATCAGAAATTTGTGGAGACTTGTTTGTAACCTAGTATAGATGTTGCAATTTTTCTATGCTCGAAAAGAATATGTTCTCAGTTTGCTACAGGATTCTATATATGCGTGTGGAATTAACCATTTACTGCTCTCTCAGTAGCATTAAAGCCAGTCATAAATACAGTAGCATTAAATGCAGCCATTGCTACCATCCATCTCCAGAACTTTTTTCATTTTGCAAAACTGAATCTCTACTCAGCTACGCAATAGCTGCCATTCTTCTCTCCTGGCCCCTCTACTTCAGGTCTCTATGATTTTGACCGTTCTAAGTACCTTACACAAGTGGTAGCATACAACATTTGGTTTTTTATAACTGGTTTATTTCACTTTGTGCAATGTCTTCAAGGTTCATCCACGTTATCACCCATGTCAGAATTTCTTCCTTTTCAAGACTCAGTATTCCATTGTATATTTATGTTACACTTTGCTCATCCATTCACCCACTGATGGGTACTTGCGTTCCTCTATATTTTAGCTATGGTGAGTAATGCTGTTATGGGCAGGGCTATGCACATAGCTCTTCAAGACCCTGATTTTCATTCTTGTGGGACTACACCTTGAAGTGTGATTTTGTTGTATATAAATAATACTCCTATGGTAATTTCGTTTTTAATTTTTTAAAAGACCACCGTATGGTTTTCTCCAGTGGCTGTGCCCTTACACATTCAGTGCTTGATATACATATGGGTAGTTGCCATGTTAACAGGCGTGAAGTGGTATGCACGAGTAGGTTTTGTGTGTAGTCATGTTTTAATTTCTCTGGGTAAATCTCTAGGAGTGGGCTTTCTGGGTGGTACGGCAAGCGTACATCTAGTTTTATAAGAAACTCACACCTTGTTTTCCAAAGTGGCCAGACCAGCTGCATTTCTCACAGTGATCATGAGTTCCTCTGAATCCTTGACAGCATGGCGTTGTCAGCTTACTTTTTTATTTTAGCGATTTTCATAGATGTGGAGTGGAATCGTATACCTCATTTTTATTATTGCAGTGTGACAATTATTGTGTCTTCTTATCATCAAGTTTTGCTTCTTTTAATTCATTTTATGTGAAATGTGTTGACATATTTGGGTGTATATTTGCTGTCTTACTTTGTGCTTTCTACTATTACTGCTTTGCCTGTATAATTTCTTTTTCTGCTACCCCCTTCCCCCCCACCTTGAGCAACCCCTAAATTCAATATTATTATTGTAGTTTGAGAAAAATCAGTGCTTGCTTAGATATGCCTTCACGTTGAACAGATTTTTTGTTCATAATCTCTCCTTTCTTCTGGGTTCAATTTCCATTTTCCTAAAGAGGAACCCTCCTGTAATTTCATCATTCAGGCACGGTGGTGATAGCCGAAGGAATACTCCTTCATTCTTTTTTTGTGATGGGCGGTGCTGGGGCTCACACTCAGGTCCTTGTGCTTGCTAGACAAGCTCTCCACCACTGAGCTAAATCCTCAACCCAGTTTTTTTTTTTGATTTTTTGAGACAGGGTCTCACTGTGTAGTTCAGACTGACCTTGAACTCACTATGTATCCCAAGCAGGCCTTGAACTCAAAGCGATTGCCCCGCCTCAGCCTCCCAAGTGCTGGGATTATTGGCATGTGCCACCATGCCTGGTTTACTTCTTCATTCTTACAAGATACTTTAGTTTGGTACAGACTTTTAGCATGACGATTATTTCTCACAGTACTTTGAAAATGCTATTTCCTTCTTGCTGTTGAGATGTTGTCTAATTGTTATTTCCTTGCAGATAATATGCCTTTATTATTATCATTTGTTGGTATTGGGGACTGAATACATGTCCTTGTATGTGCTAGGTAAGTGCTCTACATTGAGCTACATTCCAGCCCAAATTTTTATTTTGAGACAGGGATTCACTACGTTGCTCAGGCTGGCCTCAAACTCACAATCTTCTTACCTCAATCTCTTGTGTAGCTGGGCTTACACATGTGATCCACAACAATATAGCCTTTTATCTTTCTGCATGTCATCTTTTCTTTTTATATATATATATATATTTTTTTTTTTTTTTTGAGACAGGATCTCAATATGTAATTCAGGCTGGCCTTGAACTCACTGCATAGCCCAGGCCGGCCTTGAGCTCAAGGTAATCCTCCTGCCTCAGCCTCCCAAGTGCTGGGATTACAGGGGTGCACCACCTCACCTGGCATATCTTTTCATTTTTGATAGTCTGAAATTTTACTATGTTGTATCTATGTAAGAATTTTATTTTTATTATCTTGCTTGAGGTTTACTGTGATCCCTGAGTCTGATAATTTTTATCTTTCCTTAGATTTAGAAAAATTTCAGTCATGTTTTTCTCCTTTGGGAACTAGTGAACATATGTGGGATGTTTTTACTGTGTTCTTTTTTTTTTTCTCTCTCCACCTTACTCTCTTTTCTCCTTCATCTCTTCATCCTTTTGTGTTGTTGCTTTTCGGGTGGTTGGTGTAGGTCAGGGGCTGTACTCAGGCAAACCAATTGTGGGTACCTTGTCCCAGCTCCATGTTAGGAACCTCATGTTGGTACCTAGAAATTGGTCCTGTTGGGCATATTTACACCACAGAAACTGGCAAGTGCTACAAATTGGGGTTTGGTTTTCCCGGAGTCCTGGCTTGTCAGCACATGGCTCCTGAGCTGTATTTTCTAATTTGCTGCATTCTCTCGACTTTGTCTAATTTCCAGATGTCTCTACTCCATCAGTTGGGATTTCTCTTTATTTCATTGACTGTATTTGTAATTTTAGAAGGTAAATCTGGCTATTTTTCTACTCTGTTATTTTCTTATTCTCTTGTTCTTTTATCAAGTTTCAGTTTCTTCTTTATAACAATAATTTAAAATAGATTTTATAATCTCTCTATAAAATTGATCGTCTGAAGTTCCTGGACTCTAGTTCTGCTAATTTGGAGTCTGCTGAGTCTTGCTCATGGTGGGCTCTTGCCAGCGTTTCATGTGGTGGATTTTTAGAAGGGCCACATGTGTATTTTTCAGCCCAGAATTACTGAATCTTAGAAAAAGTGTAAAGGAGAAGCCAAAGTTCCCAGAGGGCTGTCCCACCACTGTGAACTTTCAGGGGAAACTCTTCTCCCCTCTTCACCAGCGCTCACTCAGGTCAGAGAAACAAACCTCTTTTGTTTCTCTTTTCTCCGAGGGGGTTTCTCTTGGTAACTTCACGTGGAAAGTGTTGTCCCTTCAGGGTCCCAGCTTCACCCTGAGGCTCAAGGACCCGTCTCCATCTCCACAGGGCTGTTCCAATCCAAGCCCCGGGTGGAAAGAGGACGCCCTCTCTAACACCCGAAGTCAGAGCACTTCCGGTTTTTGTTTTCCTCCAATTTTTTCTTTTTTCCCTTCCTCTCTTCTGTCTTTTTCTCCCTCAACTTTTCTGTGAGGTTATCTTCGGATTCGAGAGGATACTGGTCCGTTGCAATAGAATAGTTTTTGGATTTTTCTAATCTGCTTATAAGGCAAGCACTCTAATCACTGAGCTAAATTCCCAGCCCCAAATTAAGTTTCTTTTTTTTTTTTTTTTTTGGTGCTGGGGTTTGAACTCAGGGTCTGTGCTTGCAAGGCGAGCACTCTAACCTCTAACCTATTGCTGGAAATGGAAGTCCCTGTTCTAAAATGTTTTTTTTTTTAATCATTGTCTTTAAGGTTTAAAAAACTAAGAGAGGGACCTAGACCATGAGGTACAAGATGGTATTTGCTGGCAAAAAACAAAACAAAACAAAAAAAACCCCAAATAAAACAAAAAACCAAACAAACAAAAAGCACACAAGGCCCTGGTGGTATTTGAGAAATCATCTCCAGAGGAATTTTTTTAGTTTAGTTAAGTTTTCTTTAGTTGGTAAAAGCTCAACTACTTGTTTCCAGACAGTTAATTGTGCTTTGTGACTTCTGGAATCTGCCCAACTTGAGTTTAACTCTAACTCTTGGAGAGTTTTCTCTAAATGTGAATTTTAAAAATTCTGTCTATTAGGCAGCCTTATGCCCACAGGGTTTGGCCCATAAAATTTCACTCATACGAGGTCGGGCCTGGGAGGGATCTTCAGGGTCGTCTAGTCCAGCTCCTCCTTCCCACGAGGACTTGGCTTCATGGGGTGACGCTTCAGCCTGGGTCACCACCTCTTCCCAGCCTCCCAGCTGTGCTGTGGGTGGCCAAGTGCCAAAGATTCCTGTCACAGTGCTTGACACGCGGCAGACACCCCACAGATCTCACTTCTCCTCCATCTGGCTTCTCCCATATATATTAGCCAAAAACCACCATAGTTTTAGTGCCTTGAAACAACAGAAAGCTACGCTCTGACGATTCTGGAGGCCCGAAGTCTGGTACTAAGGTGTCAGCAGAGCCTCACTGCTCTTGCGAGCTGTAGTGGAGCATCTGCTCCCGGCTTCTTCCAGCTCCGCAGGTGACCTTTGACCCGCGATCCCGGCACCCACTCTCTGTCTCCACACTGCCTTCTCTGTCGGTGATCTCCCCTCACCTGGCGTGTTAAACAGACGTGTGGTGGTGTGGAGGGCGCACCCACCTCCTGAGACCCTTAACTGCATCATTGGTCGCCTAAGATAGCATTTTCAGAATATTAAGAAGTGAATACCAAGGCCCTGAGTTCAATCCCTAGCACCCCCGCAAGAAGTGAACACATCCATCGTGAAGGGGAAATTGTGGGTTTTTTTGTAGGTTTTTTCCTTGTCAAATCCCAGCTATCAACCGACTATAGTCCTAAGACTCCAGTTTTCTTTTTCCTCTGACATAGTTTATTTCCATTCCCAGGTGCTTTATTTGCCCTTAAAACATGCTCACTCTTCCAGGCCTGGCTCTGCTCGTGTCAGTCTGAGAAGCAGCAACCCCATAATACTACCTGTGTAGTAAGGTCCAGCAGGTTTGGGGCTGGGGATTTAGCTCAGAGGTGGAGCACTTGCCTAGCGAGCACAAGGCCCTGAGTTCGATCCTCAGCGCCGCCCCCCCCAAAAGATTCTGCAGGGCCATACACAGGCCCTTGCTAAGAAACTCACAGTTGGATAGAAGATGAACGTAATTGAAAAGAATACTAACACAAACGGAAGTGAGAGTTACGGCACAGAGATGCCCGGATGTGCGAGGGGCACAGAGAAGGGGTCCCCCAGCCAGTGTGGGGTGGAGGAGGGAGCAGAGCAGACAGAGAAATGGTCCTGGGAGGAAGTGCTCGCATCTTGACTGATCCCCAAGCAGGAGTGAAGATAGTCAAGGCAACAGGAGGAAGGAAGACGGCTCAGACAGAGGGAGAAGGGTTTGCAGAGGCGTGAGAAGTGAGATCAGATGGGATTTTCTTCATCAACTTTCATGTCATCT